>CM049589.1:1301287-1518787 GCA_027123335.1 Amphiprion clarkii | reverse complement strand
TTTCTGATGAGGCAGTGAGCGCGAGCCATGCCCACCTTCACCTGACAGAAACAATGCTTCACATCAGCAGGAAAAGCTTCTTCATCTCTTCCAGTTCATCGTCAGATTTAATGAACAAACATTCTACAGAAACAGCCACGTTTGTAACAGTGCCTAAGCTTCTAGGTGAAGTTTACCAGACGTACCTGAGCTTTCTGCCGCTGAGCTTCATCTCCAACATTACAGTAAACTTCGTAAGCCTGCAGAAAGTTCTCAGCAGCTCTCTGATACTCACACTGGAGAGAAACAAGCAGAGAAACATGCTGGGAAATTACCAAGCCAGTAAGTTAACCCTCATCTATCATTTATCTGTTTTATTTTACATTTTTGCATCGTCCCTTGGCTGTTTCAGTGCAAATGATAGATGGCAAAGGGGTGGATTTTTAAGGGAATCTGAAACTTTAACCTACCTCAGCTCATATAATGCATCAATAACACACTTTGTACAGATAAAAGTTACACTCAGGACCTTAAAGACAACAAAAGTCTCATTGAAACACATCATAACTGCAGCTGTAATCCCTCCACCATTACGTCATGAAATCATTCCATGTCTTTAGTCCTTTATTCTGGAGTTTTGGTTTCAAAAATGTCATAACTCCACCAATGAATGTGGCGGTGTTATGTCACGATTGGCGTTGGTGTGTCTGTCTGTCTGTTAGCAACATTACTCAAAAACAGACGAACGGATTTGGATGAAATTTTCAGGGAAGGTCAGAAATGACACAAGGACCAAGTGATTAGATTTTGGCAGTGATGCAGCTTATAGTCTGGATCCACGGACTGGTTAAAGAAATGATTCAAGGAACAACTGATTAAATTGTGGGGGTGTTTTTGAGTCCCATCAATTCCCGCCACCCGCTACATAATTAGGTCACGTGATTCAGTATCCATACATAACGTACACATGCAGAACACACGCATGTGCTCAGCGCAAGGTCATTTTTTATTAAAGATTTCATCCATCGGCAATGATAAAAAGACTGAGCAGCCTTGGCGGAGTACTGCGCTCTCTGACTGCTTTTCTGGTTTCATATTTGGCTGATGGAACAAATGTAGGCTTTTTATGTTTTTTTTTTCACTTTCTGCATTTAAATGGAATAAAAAGCTACGATTAACAAGTATAGATGTACAGATACAGAAATTATAACGTACTGCTGATCAAAAATATGACTTATATCCCAGACTATGTTAATCAAAAAAATGTTCTTATAATTATTTATTACACTACCAGTCAAAAGTTTGGACACACCTTCTTATTCAGTGCTTTTTATTTGTATTATTTTCTACTTTGTAGATTAATACTGAAGATGAACAGTTTTGTTTACTCCATAATTCCATATGTATTCTTTTATAGTTTTGATGACTTCAGTATTAATCTATAATGTAGAAAATAATGAAATAAAAACCATTGAACAAGAAGGTGTGTCCAAACTTTAGATTGGTAGTGTACATAGGAAATAATTAATAATTAATAACCTTTAAACTGGCAGTTGAAGGGTCAAAATCCTGAACTGAATGCTAGGAGGTGACTTTTAAAAAGTTACTCAGTGGGAGTAGAGAATAATATTAATTATATAATATGTTCATGGCAGTTTTTATGGCATGGACATTTTTATTTTTAAGATCCTGAGTGTAAGTTTTATCATAAATATCTGACATCATAAAATATGATAATTCCTCAGAATAAGTGCTGATGATAATTAGACTGTCATCATGCAAAAAATCCACTGAGCGCTTATTATAGCAAAAATATTACATTTTTGTGTTTTTTTCATTAAAAACAATAATATGTAAACACACTGCTGCATTTAAAGGGTTCAAATAACAGTTTTACTATTTTGCAGACGATGCCATATGTTGAGATGTTTTCCAGCTGCTGACTTCTAAAACTACCAGTCTAACTGTTATTAATCAGCGTATTGATCGGTACCCTGCTGTAGTAGATGTCTCCCAGTCTTAGGAAGCTCTCGGCCAGATTGTGCTGCAGTCCGTCGCTGCGAGAAATATCGACCAACTTCTCCAGACATCGGACGGTTTCATCGATGTTTCCTTCACTGTAAACAGAAACAGAATAAACAGTAAACATCTGCAGTGAGAATGACAGATTCATAAAGGTTGAAGCATCTGAAGATCCAAATATCCTGAAATAAAAAGTTCTAAATCAGTGTGTACCTCTGTAGAGACCTGGCCATGGCCTTGTAGACCTTCGTCAGCCCGTTGGAATCCTGCAGGGATCCATAAATCTGCATGCAAGAGCTGAAGAGCTGCACAAACATTATTTTATGACCAAACAGGAAATAATCACACCTCTTTTTTATTTCTAACCAGCTGAATGAAAACACCAAACCCGTCAGCTGTCTGTTGTTTGAGGTCTAAATAAAGATTTTCAGCTCTGAAAACACGTGAAAGTCTCTAAATCAGCCGAAATTTTTCACCGAATTTAGTGAAAAAACAACAAAGAAGTGAAGTCTGAGCAGAATCTGACATGCTGTAGCTTTATATTTCCTGAATTGACTCGTTGCTCCTGTCTACCTGTTTGGCAGCGTCATGCTCTCCTGCGCTCTGATAGGTCAGCCCCAGTTTAAACGCTGCCTCTCCTTCTATCTGTTTGTCTTCAGCTGAAACACACAATAATAAATATTAGAATTTATTCCAAACATCTCGTCTTCTGTGGCTTCACATGATTCAGATTCTTTTACATTCTCTCGAACACTTACTAGAGATATTGTCCTGAAGAAAAATGCATATGAGAATTTGCCCCACAAAGTGGAACCGGCCCCAGTTTTACCTACTTGGCTCATGGACTATTATCACAGTTAACTGTTTCTTTATTTATTGATGTACTCATGAAATCTCTTTCATAAATAAATGAAAACTAAACCTGAGCTCCAATGTTCCCTGTAATGTTTCCTGAGTCTGAGCAAACACACAAACTCCCTGAGCGTTCCTTGGACCACTGTGAACAACATCAGACGTGTCCACTGTGGTCACACCAGCATCACATCCATTCAAGTTACATGGTTCATTAACAGAATCAAATTACAGCATTTACATTTCTGTTAAAACACTTTGTCAACAGGAGCCAGTTGAAGGCTGCAGTGATTTTAGTGACACTACAATGTATCAGAGTGAAGTTATTGAATATTTGTCTCTCTTTACTGTAAATTGCAGACGGACCCTGTTCACTCCATAGACACCAATGTTATTCCTGTAGCTTGAAAGACAGCTACTTTTGATAAAACTGGGCTTGTAGCACATTGTCTGCCTTGCAACAATGGGAAAGAGGCACCGTTTATGTTTTGACAACCTATATCTAACGGGTTATTGATGCTGGAAGTCCCAATCTGTGAATATCTTTCCAACTTTACTGAACTTGGGGCCACTACCACCTAAGGAGTGATATATTTAATTTGGAAAAAAGCATTTAGCCATACTTAAAGCTTTAAGTGCTTTATTAACACGGAACTAAAAATGTTGTATTGTTTCATTATCACAGGTTCTGTCTGAAAAGAGGTGGCATCATTTTAAACAGTGAAATCAAACTAATAAAATGTAATGACCAACCAGTGAGCAATACTGGATTCTGCAAAAACATAAACAACTTTTTTAAAAATCTAAATCTTAACACAGTTAATGTATTAACTTATTTTTGTGTGTATGCATGTATTTATTGATTTATTTACTACTGTTAACATATCAGAGTTCTGAGTGAGTTTTTCTTAAGATAGGCAAAGGCCATTTATTGATCACATATAGGCTCTTAAATGTTGATTAAAAACTAAAAAGCATTTTTAAAAAACAACTTGGGCATTTATTGAGTCACTAAACTACTGTAGAGTACAGACCACATCAGCATGATTATAAGCATCCTCTGGTAAATTAACAACCAGATACTGATGTCTCTCACCATATGGACTTCAGGAGATGATTAGATGATGATAAACTGTGACCTACTGGTTGGATTCTCTCTGTTCTCATGTTTCTTACATGTTTGTTCCCTGACAGCCAGGTCCTAATGTTTTTAGAGCAACACACCATACTATGACGTTTTTACAATGAGGGTTCTACTATGGAACCAGTTTGACATGTTCAGGTGTTCTTTGTGTGAAAACTCAGAGATTTCAGGGATCAGAAGGTGGTTTTCAACTTTCTTTGTTAACTTTCTGCTTCAACTTTAAACTAAATTTCCTTCACTAAGCCAGCCCTCTGGACTTCCAGGAAGCTGTGTTCCTATTGGCTGTCCAGGTGGCTGCTTGGTGTTATCAGGAACACCTGAGCAGCTTGGTGTTATCAGGAACACCTGAGCAGCTCAGTGTCTTCCTGCTTTATGTGGCTGCATTCAAACATTTCCTCTGCTCTTCACCACTGAACCGGGTTTGGCTCCGTTGCTTTAGTTTGTTCTTTAGGCGTTGGCTTGCAGCTTCCAGCAGTAAAATCGTCTTTAATGTGTTTCTTGGTGTGTTTTAGGGCTTTGTACTGGATAGTTGTCTTGGTAAATGAGGTTCTTCAGCCACAGTTAGCACATGGTGCTAATGTGTGCAGTGATTAGTGGATTTGGTACAGCTGAGTTGTGTCTTTATCTCGGCTGTAGTGAGTCTTCAGAGGTTTCTGGTCAGACACATTCTGTATTCTTGTTGGTGAACCAGCGTTGGTTGTCCAGAAGGTAAGAGTTCCTGTCCTGATTCTCTGTTCTCAGAGCTTCTCTGGTAGGCTGCAGGAGACTTTAGTGTTTGGGTTGTGCTAGTTTGGTTTTTGTACGGTTTCATTTGGACGACTATCTTGAGACTCCTCCATGTGGTTTAGTGAGGTTTTCTGGAACAGTTCTACAAAGCAACCTGCAGCAGAAGAGACTTTGAGAGTTTTTAGGAAGTTCTGGAGACCAGACTTTAGAGCAGCAGAAACATTTGTCAGCAGTTTGAGCAGGAGAAGGTGAGCTTCAGAGTAGAAATGAGATGGAAACCTTCTTGACCCGTGTGGTGAGGTCCTGTACCAAGAGTTTGAGCAGGTTGTGAAGAGTCTGTAGTTCTTGGTTCTGAAAGCACAAGAAGAGTTGATTCATTAAAGGAGAAAACAGGAGATATTGTTGGTTCTTCTGTTGCTCTGCAGTTTCCAGTTTCCTTAGACTGAATATCAAGTTTATATTTTAAATGATTTCCCATGTGAGCCCAAGAAGACTTCAATAAACTCCCTCCATCCCCCGGACACAACACATTTTATTACCATGCTAAATCTTTTTTTTTTTTGAGTTTTGATCATAGTTTTAGCATAGTTTTTTTTCTCTTTGCTTGTTTAGTTTTGTAATTTGTGTGAAAGGTCTAAACAAATAAAGTTGAATTGATAAACTGAATAATTGACCAACTCATGATTGTGACAACAGAAGTATTTTAATTGTGATTTAAGGGTTTGTTTCATTTTTAAGGTTGGGGTTAAAATCTTGACAGAAAAAAAGATTAAAGAAAGAAACTACATTAAAAAAAAACAAATCAAAGGAAAAAACATTTATTACAATAAAACTTAAAAAGAAAATTAAACATTAATTACAATTAAATTATATTAAACAGACAAATATTTAATTAGATAATTAAACAGAAGATACGAAACATGTAATTATGAAATTAAAAATCTTTTGAAAAAAATGAAACATTAAAGATGAAATATTTCATATAATTCAACATTTAAAAAATACAATTAAAGAAGAAGAATATTAAAATTTAAAAAATACAAAACATTTAATTAAAAAATGAAATGTTTAATTAGAAAATTAAATCTTAAAGACAATAAAACTTTAAATAGGAATTAAGCAGAAAATACAATGAAGCATTTAAAAAGAAAATCAAACATTAAAGGTGGTAAAACATTTAAAAAGAAAAACCTTAAAGATTTAATCGAAAAATTAAAATTGGGAAAGAAAAGGAATTTTTTCAAACAAGCCAATAAAACATTTGAAAAAAAACAATTAAACATTAAAAAGACAAAACATTTGGAAATCAAATCAGACAGGAAAAAAAAAGGTGAGCAAAGATTAAAATTAAACATTTAAGAAGTATCAAACTAAAGACAAACCATTTGAAAAGACACCAGTTAGACTTTAGAAGATCAAATTAAACAGAAGAGACAATAAAATGATGAAAAAGAGCAAAAACAGATCAAGGTCTTTAAGTGTTTTATAGGCGGAAATGAAAACATCAAGTTGTTTCTTCAAACATTTCCTCTTTCTATGTTCTTGGTTTGATTGTGGACAGATTTACTAAGAACTCATTTCAGAAAACTGCTTTCCAGATAAAGTCTACTAGTAGTTGAAGGCATTTATCAAACTAATGTTACCTTCTGATCTCCACAAACTTTACTGTTCAGTGAAGAGAATCAAAGTTTGTTCAGGATTTCTAAAAAACCCACAGGCTAAGGTCTGAGAATAACTCAGATGGCTGATCTAAATGTGAAATCAAGACTCATGGTCACAAGTTTTAAGGCTTCTGTTAACCACAAAGTTCAAACTAACAGAGAAGTACTGAGAAACTTTTAAAACTTCAGTCCTCACACTGTCTGAAGGTTCAAACTAACAGAGAACTACTCAGGAACTTTTAGAATTTCAGTCCTCAGAGTGTCTGAAGGTTCAAACTAACAGAGAAGTACTCAGGAACTTAGAAGATATCAGTCCTTGGACTGTCTGAAGGTTCAAACTAACAGAGAACTACTCAGGAACTTAGAGGATTTCAGTCCTTGGACTGTCTGAAGGTTCAATCTAACAGAGAACTACTGTGGGACTTAGAAAATTTCAGCCCTCAGACTGTGTGAAAGCTCAGGTCCTGAGGACTCGGGAGGTGTGGGGGCTTTGGAAAGTCTTGGAACTGAGGGTTCCACCCTCCAGCACAAAGGCTGAAGTCCAACCTCCTGCGAAAAACGGTCGAGTCGAGACTCGAGTTAAAAAAAAAAACGAAAACGACAAAAAATAGATGATAAATGCGCAAAAAAAACTAAAATTTGTATCTGAGTGAGTAGCTCAGGAGGATAAGAGGATAGACTACCAACTGGAAGGTCGCCGGTTCAAGACCGGCCACGGGCAGTTTTCTTTCTTTGTCTTTGTCAGGATTTTGATGAAAATTTAAGAAGGGTCTGGTCTTGAACCCGGACCTGCAGCTCCATAGGCAAATCCTTAACTCACTGAGCTACAGATCATATAAAAAGAAATAAATTCGTCCTCCCTTTGACATCGTAGTTGCTGATGTCACCACACAGGCGGAGCCAAGGCGGAGTCTGGGTGGAGTCAGGGCGGAGACTAGGCGGGAAGGTGGGTGGCGGCCTCCCCCCTCTACTCCCCCACCTCCCCCCACCGCCCACCACACCTTCCCCCGCCCGACGAGTTCCTCGAGTCTCCACGAGTTCTTCGAGTCTCCACAGGTTTTCCCGAGTTTCTGGAGTTTCCACGAGGTCGGAGGCAGAACAACTTGTCATGAAGAGGTGTTGAAGTCGGCCAGGATGGACTGACTTTTTACAGCCACTGGAAGGAAGACCACTAGAAGAGCAGGTCTTTAACCACCATCCATAAAATCCATGGAGTCGCTCCAGAGAAATGAAGGGACGTCAACTTTTATCAACCTCCATCCACATGTTCAACTTGATATCTTTGAGATTTTTAGCACCACAAACCTTTAGTATCACACTTTATTATCATTTATTAGGACTTTAATGGAATCCACCAGCAGATTTAGTTTTTGTTGACAAACCTTATTCTTGTCGTCGTGGGACTGCAGTATTTAAAACTCTTCCTTCTATTTGACCTCATGTTTATTAGTTTTAGTGAAGAAACTTATTTTAATTGTCAATTAGTCTCTTAAAAACCAAATAATAAATTGGATTAGTCAAGAGGTTTAAATTTCTTACTTTGTCATATCTTAAATATGACAAAAAAAATCAAAATAAAGCATCTTGAGACAATTTGACCTGTAATTGGCGTTATATAAATAAAATTGAATTTAAATTGTATGTATCTTGTAATGTTGGAGTAATTCAGCCATATATGTTGGAAAACACATTTTCTTTGTCCATTCATCTGTTGATTGTTTTCTCCACTAATTCATTTCTTGTTTTGGTTTATAAAATGTCAAACCCAAATATATTCAGTTTACTGACATAAAAACCAAAAAGATTTACATTCATGATGCAGGAATCAGGCAGTTTTCCACTTTTTATCTTAGTTTAGTCAGAAAGATAGTTGATAATGTGTGAATTGTTGCAGCTTGTGAGCCGTAAAAGGTTTTAATCTTTGGGGCCGAGTGTCAGAAAACATTTAGAAACCAACAGCAACAAAACACTCAACAAGGATTTGAACATCGTTAAAGGGAAATCCAACTTTTGCATGACAATGTCCAATTAAAGGACATTTATTTCCAACGTAAATGTGTGATATTCATCCTCTGGAGCTTTCTCTTCACATCGTCTTCCACCTGGACTGGTTTGGTCGGGAGCATGTGCAACAAACATTTGAAAAACTGCACTTTAACATCAATGAATGACACTGAAGTTTAATCTCTACATAAATGAGACTGAGTCTGGATGTGCTGCTCTGTCATTAACTCCTAAGTTTAGGGAAAGTTCAAACAAAAGAGGACAGTTCAGATCAGACGAGAATGAGCTTATTTTGAACAAACATCTCAGACTTTCTGAGCTTCAGCACCTCTAGCAAGATATTTTAACAACAAGCAACTCAAGAGATCCAGAAGTTGGAGAGAGTTAGCTTTAGCTGAGCCAAAGAACATGTGGGACGCTAACCTAGCAAACATTTCAGACTTTTCTCTGTGAATTCTGAGAAATAATTTCCTATTTAATGACAGAGCTGCATATCTTAACTCAGTCTCATTAAAACAGAATCTAATTCAGTGTCATCCATCCATATTAAAGTGCAGTTACCCAAAATGTTTGTTGCATGAGCTCCAACAAAACCTGTCCAGGTAGAAGGCCACTTTGACAAACAGGAAGTGGAAGATTCCAAGCAGATTTATAGAAGGGGGAACCGGACTGTACTACGTGTGGTCGAGTATAGAGCGGAGTTTTGTGGGTTTTTAAGGCTGATAATGATTATTAGTGAGACATTTGGAGTAGATATTCACTTGCAGTAAATTAAAGTATTTAAAATCTTGGAGTTAAACTTAGAAGAACACAAACTCTAACAGAAAACTTTGTTGATACGTTTTTGTTTTGTTTACAGATGTTAAAGGAGTTTTATTCGTGACGTATAACCAATCAAATCACTCCAGAAGACAGAGCGACCACAGGTAGATAAAGGTTCAGAGCCAAAGTAGCGCCATTTTTAAATGTATTTATTACCGTAAATCAGTAAAAAATACTGATAATCAGTAAATCAGTCAGTCCACAATTACTACAATTCTACAGTTAATGTCTCTTTCCTTTGACTTGTTATTTTTACAATATACGATGTATATGATGGTGTTTTTTCATACCAAAGGCTGTACTATGGTGTTTTCTAAGAGACATACCATGCTACTCTGGTTGTTCTGGCCTGGACTGCTGCACTCCTCCTCTGTTGTTTTCTGGATTGTACTCAGCTGCATGCCTTCGTCCACCCGGCCTCCGTTGACTCGTCCCGCCTGCCGTCTCTGGAGATGAAGCTGGATTGGAACAGACCAAAGTACAGTCCAATCATGATGCCAGCTGCCTCTCAAAAGGCTCCTTCATCTGGTGGAACTTCTTCTGAGGGGAAGCTGAGCTGGCCCGGCAGAACTTTGGAGATGTGTTCCAGTAGTTGGTGGATGTGTGGGGAGATAGAGAGGCACCTTTGAATTGTTCAGAAAGGAAAACAGGGAACCCATTGGTAGTTTTAGTTTAGGGTGCTACTGCAGTGTGTTTTGGGTTTTAAGAGGTGAACAGGAAGAGGTTTGTTTTTTCGTATTGATTATCTTTTACTTTGTTCCTGGTTGGAATGCCCATCAATGTCAACAGGAAGTTCACTTTCAGTTCTGTTGATTTATTTTTATTTTACTAACACCCATTTGTTTTTAACCCCCTCACATGTTGTGTTGTTGTAAACTTATTCTTTCAAATAAATTCTCGTCTAGCCCTCTGGAAACCAGCGTTTGGACTGTTTTTGTGTTGCTCCTCACCTACTGACAGCTGTGGACTAAAGGCTATACTGTGACGTTTTTAGAGCGACATGCTACACTATGATGTTTGTTGGGTGACATGCTACACTATAGGCTTTTTTAATTGACATATTGACAGAACCAGAACCAGGACCAGAATCTGAAACAGAACCAGAACCATGTATTTCTCCTCCTAAATGTCATGGTTCTATCTGCTGGACTGATGAAGTTCTGAGGCTCAGAGATGATGGAAAAAGTCCATTTAAAGGAGATAAATCTGGACCCACCTCTATGGACTTCAAGGACCTGGAACTCTGGAAATATTCCCAGTATGAAGGTGGAACTCTGATCATTAATAAAGTTACTGGAGATGGAGAACCAGATGGTTCTAAGGAGGTCAGTGGGGGAGCTTTGTGTGTGAGGTACCGGCCCGTTCAGCACGCTCCGCTCGGCTCAGATGCAGCTTCATGGTCTCCAGCTTGTCCAGTTGTTCCTCTAGTGGAGGCGTCTGAAGGCCCACAGCTGGATCAGCCTCCCTGCGACGCCGATCACAAGCCAGCAGACGGAAGAGCTCCGAGAACGACCTGAGAGGCAGAAAGAGACGATTTATTCCAGCTGCGGTTTTATCACCTTGCAGTGAAAAGTGAAGATAAATGAGAGCTTCAGCTACCTGTGGTCGCCGTCCTGCAGCAGCTGCACACAGATACTCTGCTTCAGACTGTTTCTGAAGCTGCAGAGAAACGAAGGCGTGCTGAGCGTTTACACTGAAAACTGATTCACTACATCTGTTCCTCATTAAATACGCAGCTGCAAGGTGAAAAATCTAATCTTCAGACTTAGATTAAACATTTAAGTTTCAGAAAATAATAATAATGTTGCATTTACTATTGAATTTAAACTCAGATTTGTTGTGTTTGGCTTTAAGATATAAATATACAGTTAAAAAAAAAAACCCTGAATATTACTGTTATAAAATCAATTACATGAACAAAAATCAAAAAGTATTGAAGAAAATTTTAAAAAACAAAATGTTTGGCATCGTAAAAACACATGAATAATAATAATTTTAAAAATTAAGTACGTAACATTTTTAAAAAATCATTTGAAATACCAGGAGCAACTTAATTTTTATTTTTTTAATCATTATTTTTATTTTTTTTGCATTCAACTTTAAAAATGTGCCTCTGCTGCTAATCAACAGATAATCAAAATATTGAATTAATTTAATTAAAATTAAATAATTTTAAATGTAATTATAAAATGTGTACATTGTAGATTAATACTGAAGAAATCAAAACTATAACAGAACACATATGAAACTATGTTGTAAACAAAAAAGTGCTAATATTCAGTATTAATCTACCATGATATCAGTAGGGGGCGCCCTCACCTTCTGTTTCTAACTCATTCATTCCTGCTGCTCAGATGGATTTATGAACCGATTCTAACTCTGAGGTTCACTCTAACAAACATTTACTCCACATTTGGACCAACACAAATACGAGTAGTTCTGTAGTTTATTTTCCATTGCTTCGCACTGAATTTATTTATTTCCTGTCAAACTTAGTCGGTCTGGGTCCTGACTAGTTGCCCCACCTTCAACATTAATGTCAGGTAAAAACGTCCACCTGGTTACCACGGTTACCACGGACACTGAACTCACAGGCCTGTTTCTTTCCTGGAGAGATGAGCTGAATTATCTGGTAAAGATTCAATTTGGAGAAACTTCCTCTGCTGCTCCATCCTGTGGTAAACACATAAACGTAAACATAAGGTTTCTCTGTTTTCTGACTGTTTATTTACATAAAACACACAAGACTTAATAAAATGCTGACGTTGATACATAAACCAGGCAGCAGGTACCAGTAAACAGGTAGATCATCTTCATAAAGAGAATCTTTGAAGCTTTCAGTCTGTTACTTCTGTTTTCTGAGTCCTGCAGCTTGACTTTACCTGTATTCTACCTGTAATCTACCTGCAATCTACCTGTAATCTACCTGTAATTTAACTGCTATGTACCTGTAATCTACTTGTAATTTACCTGTTATCTACCTGTAGTCTACCTGTACTGAGTGTTAATGTCGGGTAAAAATGACATCCGTGTTCGTGCTGCGTTCATCTTCACATTAACAGTCTGAAAATGACCAAAAAAGAAACAACGCACAAAGACACAGAAAACACCCACAAAAAGACACAACATGACCACAAAAACGCACAAAATGACAAAAAAAGACACAAAATGACAACAGAAAAAGAAAATGACTCAGTGAGACAGGTATCATTAGATGCTAAATGACGAGAGAGACACAAAATAATTACAAAAGTGTTGCAAAATGACCACAAAAACACTCAAAATTACCACAAACAGACTGAAAATGGCCACCAAGGGGTGCAAAATGACCACAAAAATGCACAAAATTACCACAAAAAGACCTAAAATGCCCACAAAATGGACTGAAAATGACCAAAAAAGAAACAAAATGAGCACCAAGATATAGAAAACCACAAAAGACACAACATGACCACAAAAAACGCACAAAATGACAACAGAAAAACACAAAATGACTCAGTGAGACAGATAATTATCATACAAAGACACAAAATGATGAGAGACACACAAAATTACTACAAAACATTGCAAAATGACCACAAAAAGTCCTAACACAACACAACCAGTAAACACAACACATCCACCTTCATGACACAACCAGCTGAAGGACATGTGATGCAGCTGAAAGCGCCAGAAGACGCTTTAAGGTTGAATCATTTTAATTAAACTACAGATAACAATCAGTGACAGTCATGCGCCGTAGAAGAGGCTTGTTAGCACGGCTAAAGCTCAGCGATGCTAATGTTATCCCGGGTTAAGTTTAATTTGGTGGCAAACTATAAATGTGGTGTTATTATTTATTGTGAAACATGTCTGTTGTATGTTGTTCTGCGTGTACAAACGTTTACTTTTACCCCAAACTAACGAACTAAAGCTAAGTGACGCTAGTTCGCTAATCGGTCGCAACCTGAGCTAAACGTCAACATTAACATTAAAATTAAACATTCTAATTATAAATATGAATATTATAAACCGTGTATTTACTGACCTGTGTATCCTTACAGACTCCGTGTCCAGGTCAAAGCTGAAATCACGCAAACCAAGTGAAACAAACTGCAGATTTAATTTAAAGTTTAACGCTGACGGACGGCAGAGTTACGGCGTCTCCATGGCAACGACGTTCGGCCGCGTTCCAACACTGAGCTGCTGCAGGGCTGGTTCCATTCAGAGAATAACTGCTGTTTACATCCACTGAAACACACAGAAAACACGCAGAAAACAGCCATTTATGGTTGTAACTGACATCCATCATCATCCAGAGACACGAACAAGGTCATAATTATTCATTCTGAGTAATAACTAACATTTTATGATGTATTAAAACTGTAAATATACATTAAAAAAATCACATTAGATGTCCAAAACATCATTTTAGTCACTGTTTTTTTATCCACAAGCTGTATTTGTTTGCTGGGAAATACTCAATAATCTCTCTAATAAAAGTACTTGACATGAAATTATTTTTTGACTGAACTAAACAGATCAAACTTTTACCAACAGTAAAATAAGATTCCAGCGTTTTAAATCGACTCTGTCATGTTATTTTCCAGAGCTGTAACATATAATGGTCATTCTTCGTAGAAACAACCAAATAAAATGTAATAAAAGCTCGCATTTGACACCAGTTCTTGTCTAAGCGGACAAAAACTTCTCTAAAGCTGATGAAACTTTTGGCCAAATTTGTCTAACATGACAAAAACTTCTCAAAAAATTAGTTAAAATGTTTCTGAAACTATTCAGAAAAAAACAAAAAGCATCTCTAAAATAACTAAAAATGTGTACAAAATGATCAAAAACTTCCCTAAAATGACTCAAGTGAAGAGGAGTCTTCAACAAAATGTACATATTGGAAATTATTTAAAATTTTCCATCAATCAAATGTGTCCAAAATGACTCAATTCTTGTCCTGAAAGACTAAAACTTCTCTAAAGTGACTCAAGATTTGTCCAAAATGACCCAAAACCTGTCCAAGCTGACTAAACTTTGGTCCAGATTTGTCCAAAATGACAAAATAAAAAATCTCTAAAATGACTAAACATATATCCAAAATGATCAGAAACTCTCTAAAATGACTCTACAGTGGATGTAAAACTGATTTGGCCACAGTTTTGAGTCATATTTTGAGTTATGTCAGACACTGAGGCAAATTTTCGTCGTTTTTGGATAAATTCTGAGACAAACTGATGAGAAAATGATCAGTCTGGACCCACCTCTGTGTACTTTGCTCTTAAAATGTTCGCTTCGTTAAATGACTAAAGTTGCTCAGCTGATTCTGAGATTGGTAGATCTGATATGAAATGACCGGTTCCTCCGCTGTCTGTATCTAAAACACCTCCACTCAGGAATCTAAATGTTTTCTTGGCTGGATGTTTGTTGGGTCTGTGGTCTCTCAGTTTGTTCCATTAAATGTCACCACAGCTGGATGGAAACTGATGCTGCCGTGGTTCTGGATGTTTCTGCTCTTCAAAGACGTCCTAATAAAGTTTCTTCAGGCTGGAAATCAGACCAAGGAGCAGTTTCCTTTCCGTCCAGGATCTGGCTTTGATTTGCTCTTTGAATGCGGCTCGTTTGTTCTCCTTGGTCTAATTAGTTCGGAGTCTAATTTGTCCATGAACCAGCGACATTTTTGAAGAGAAAAGTGAGAATCAAACCACGTTTTCTTCCACTGGTGGAGACTAATAACACAAACAGTTGGTGGTCTATGAGGCACGTTTCTGCTTTCAGTAACATCTCTTCCTCTTCTCTGCAATAAAAAACACAAAATATGAGCTAATAAAATCAATAAACTAAGTCCTTTGTTGCTAGTTTGTGTCATTTTCTGTTCTTACATTCAACATAGTGCAGTTTACAGCCATAAAAGTGGCAGATTTACCTCTAAGAAATGAAAGTTCTCCATATTGTGCTAAAAAACAAGGCTAAAGCTAACAGCTAACAGATGCTAACATTAGCTTTAGTAGCATCCAGGATGGGCAGAAACATGATAAGGGAATACTGCAGTGATTACGTGCTGTCGTGGAGTTTTTCTTACAGCAACCTGTGGTTTTACAATGCCCAATATCATGATACTTCCACCTCCGTGCTTCACTGACTATGCATTCTGATGAAGAAAATAGCACACCTTTTGCTACTAGTGTCACATGTCACCCCCTTCATTCCATAGATATATAGCTAGATCGATAGCTAGATAGCTAGATAAATAGACTATAGATAGATAGATATGTTTTTACAGTAAACAATTTTTTCTCTGCTTAGATTGTTTCTTCTGTCACTTTCCGACCAGGATCGTGAAACCTGAGCTGAAGGAAGCTGCATTTACTTCCATGAATTTATCTGAACACCTCATCTGATGGTTTCTGTGTGTCTCTGGGTGACAGTTCTACATTTATTTGGTCTTTTTACCATTATCCAGTGAAGGTTTTGTTCACTAACATGACTTACAGTAGCAGCATAGAAGAGAAACAGAGTGATGAGGATCGGTGAGAGCTGCTGTTAGCCTGCATGGAGAGAGTCACGTACAACAGCTTCATGTGTTTATCTCTGCAACAAGTAAACAACACACACACACACACACACACACACACACACACACACACACACACACACACACACACACGCACACACAGATAGCTCATATCTCCACTCAGATAACACACACTGCCCATAAAACCAAATATAACTTCCAGAGTCGAGGGTTAGAGTGAACACAGACTGACTGACAGATAGACTGACTGACGGACAGATACCGACACACACATGTGCTGCAGATGTGCTGCCACTAACATGTTCCACTCAGGCATAAAACACGCTGACAGAAGTTTAGACCTCAACATGCAGAACACATCTGGGTTTGATTTACAACCAAATCCAAACGTTCTTTAAAGCTTTGAAACCTTATCAATGTTTTTACCCCACCAAAGAACGGTGGAGTTATGATGCGGACATCCGCGCTGTATCGTGCGTGTTCCGCGCTCTGCTCGGACGTTGATTTCTGTAACATTGCGCGCTCACTTCCGCTTTTGATGACGTATTGTGCTCAGACGATTCGTCGATTCGTCGTTAGTGGCAGCCCTACTACAAATCCACCACTGAAGACTTATCAGGACTTTTCCATTGGAAATGAAACAAGGAACAATTGATTGAACTGTGGGGGTGTTTCCAAGCCTTGTGATCCGGTATCCGTACATAACACACACATGCATTACAAACACCTGTGCTCCTGAGCAAGGTCATTCTTTTTGTGGGTACACCTATATTAAATGGCCACATTCTATGTTGCCATGATGTCTGATCATTAATAACTAATAAACAAATGCTGCATTTCTGACTGCCGTGTCGGGGAATGAGCAGCCTTGGAGGAGTACTGCGCTCCCTGATTACTTTTCTAGTTTCAGCTCTGCAGCTCACCCGAACATTTTAATGTCTTTTAGCTCTCAGGACCTAAAAAAAGACAAACAAGAGACAAAATGTCAAAAATGAGACACAAAACTGTACAATTTTTGCAATTTTGAGCCTCATTTTTGCCGTCAACATCATCAAACAGTGTTCCTAAAGAATGGCTAGAGCAAAGCTATGTCCTCTCTCCTATTTTCCATCTTTTCATCCCAATGTCAGCCTTGACTGAATGTCTCCCTCTACTTCATATTATCAGGATCAGACTAATTCTTTTGACTTTTTTCTATCAGTCAGTTTGTCCTCTTGGTCAGCAGTAAAAGCTAGCTAAATATCTAGAGAAGGCTAACATTAGCATGGATTAGCAACCCTGATACTGTGATTAGAGTAGGGTTAGCAAACAACACAGAAAACATAGAATAAAAATGGTACCCTTGATGTGTAAGCTGAGCCAATCAATACCTATTATTGATCAATATGGAGCAGAAAACTGAAAGGAGAAGGTTTATTTTCCAAACATTTTGAAGCCCAAATGACCTCCAGTTCTGGAATGACGCTTTAGTTTCAACACTCGTCTGGAAACACTGCCTGCAGTTCAACCTGAAAACTTTCTGAATTTTTGTCACCTGACTGTTGGTCACAGCTGACTCAGTTATAGATTAATGGTTGCACTGAGGAGCTTAAAATTTGGGGGATTTTACAGAATCTGGTTAAAGCAAACACTTTATTTTTGAGGAATTTTTAAATGAGACAAGTAAAATAAACTGATTTTTTCAGCTCAGACATGTCTAATTTTCTTTGTAGAGCCACATGTCACAGATGATGAATGTCAAAAACATAAAATGATACAACTTGTGTCGCTTTGTGTCTTGTTTTTGTAATTTTCTGTTTAATTTTTGTCGATTTGTCTCGTTTTTGTCGTTTTGTGTCTCTTTTCTGTTGTTTTATGTCTTGTTTTTGCCAATTTTTGTCTCCTTTTGTGTCATTTTATGTCTCGTTTTTTGCCTTGTTTTGTTGTTTTGTGTCTTGTTTTTAACATTTTGTGTCTCGTTTTTGTCATTTTGTGTCTCGTTTTTGTCGTTTTGTCTTGTTTTTGACATTTTGACATTTTGAAACCCTCCTTGCTTTGTTCTGGGGTTCAGAAGTCGACCAACATCCGTGTCTGATTAAAATCTTATTAGCTGCTGTAAATGTTCTTACTGTTCTCATAACGTTTGTTGAGATGCTGCATGTCGGAGGAGATGAACAGTAAACTACACACCGTCATAAAGCACGTCTGGCATCAGTTGTGTTCAAACGCTCGTGACGCTGCCGTAAATTTTACTGCTTCAGTTTCCACAACATGGTTTCAGCAATAAACTCTGAAGGGGGAGAAGCGTCTCTGTTTCATTTACGGACAGTAAAAAACTCACGACTTCACAGCGTTTACGAGACGTTCAGGCAGAAACAGAGGAGGAGGCGTGGAGAGAGGAGGGCAGGGAGGAGCTTTTATCACCGTCACAAAGAGAAAGAGAAGCTGAATCCATCATCAGATCGCAGATCATCCTGTTGCTGCTGCTGTTAGAGATCTGAAGGATTTAATTTAAACAGAAACACTGAAGGAGACGCACAAACACCAGCTGGTGAGTCCTCATCTGTTAACATTCATCCTGATGCAAACTTTAAGCTTTAACTGAAGGAAGATTTTAGTCCCTTAATGTTGTAGATTTCATGGATATTCAGCCTCATATTTACACTGGAACTAGTTTTATTTCTCTCCTTTAACTTCCTTCAGTTTTCAGGAAACACTTGATCTTTGTTTCCGTCATCTGAGAGAAGAGTTTGTTTAATCTGAGATCAAACTCAGATTAAACATCCGTTCTTCCTTCAGAACAGTTTATTTAAGAACCGACTAAATCACAGCACTTAACCCTCCTGTGGTCCTCATTTACGAGCACCAAAAAATATTGTTTCCTTGTCTGAAAAACATCCAAAAATTTAAAAAAAAAAAAAATTCCCCAAATTTCTGAAAATTTGTAAAACCTTCAGGAAGAAAATTCCAATAATTTCTGAAAAGTTTCCCTTGAAAGTTTTATTTGGAAAAAAAAAAAAATCCCTAAATTTGGCAAGAAAATTCTTGAAAATATTTTCAAAAAATGAGTAAAAATCTTCCAAAAAAATCCTAAAAATATCTAAAGTGATTCCATATATATAAGTAAAACTTCTAATATTTTCTTTAAGAACATTCACATAAAAATCAACCAAAATCCAGTGAAATTCGCTGGATTTTGGTTGATTTTTTGTGAATGTTCTTAAGAAACATTTTTAACATTTCTTTTTTTTCAGCAAAAAATGTACAAAGATTTCCCAAAAATGTTGAAAATGTGGATATCAGAAGTTTCACTGTGAAAATATAGATTTTTTTCCACATTTTCAAACTTTAAAACGGGTCAGTGTGACTCGCAGGACGACACGAGGGTTAAGAATTGACTAAATCACAGCACTTACAGCTGCCATAACCAGAGTTCCTATTTAACAGTGGAGGAAATTTTTGAAATTTGTGAACTCCAAACAGCAGCTTCTGGCTCATTTTTCTCTGCAACATAAAGTCCTGTAGCTCAGTGGAAACAGAATGAAGGAGAGAGAACTCAGAAATGTGTCTGTATGCTGACGTTGTGTCTCCATGTTGTTGTTTTGTGCCTTGTTCGTATCATTTTGTATCTTGTTAGGACCTAAAAAACGAGAGACAGAATTAAAAAACGAGCCCATAAAACGATACAAACAAGACACTAAACAACAAAAATAGAACCCAATATGACACAAATGAGACACACAATTATACAATTTTTGTAATTTTGCTTTAAGTCTCCTATATATCATTTTGTATCTCATTTCTGTCATTTTGTGTCTTGTTTGTGTTGTTTTGTGTCTTTTTTTTTTTTAACCATTTTATGGCTTGTTTTTGACATTTTGTCTCTCATTTGTGTATTTTTGGGTCCTATTTTTGTTGTTTGTGTCTGTTTTTTGTCATTTTGTGTCTAATTTGTGTGGTTTTGTGTCTACCATCAGCTAGTTTCTGCCTGAGTCAGGGGACTTTTGTAACTCAGAACATTTTGTTGGTCGGCAGCGACTCTGATAAACCAGCAGCAGGATGATGCTTTTACTGGTTCTTAGAAGTTGGAAACGTCCCGTTCAACAGTAGGAACTAAATGAATCGTATCTGATCCATCTTCTCTAGAAAATGTTTCTCAGAGTGGTTCCTGATAATCAACGTCTCTTCTTTTCATTTCAGTCTGTCCATCACCGGAGAACCCTGAACACCGTCCTGGTTCTGGTCCATCCTGATGTCAGCCTCTGAAGTTCCCCAACACTGACTCTGGAGTCTAGCAGCAGGTTTGAAAAGGTTCCAAACCAGGTTCTAGCATCAAAGCGGGTTCTGGATTAGTGCTCTAGATTTCCTGCCGTGTTCTCAGGGATCGGTTCTTCAGGATGGAGTCCAGAGTGAAAGGTTCTGGTATCACAGCTAGTTCTGGGTTCTCCGCCGTGCTGCTGGTTCTCTACTTGGTGTTTGTCGGACCAGTCGGTTGCCACGGTAACTTCACATCTCAGCTGTCTCTATCAGCTCTGATGATGTCGGACCTGCCCGACCTGCTCGCCACCGACCTCCCTCCAGAACCAGAGACGGATCTCCTGCAGGAGACCCTGAAGGAGGCGACGTCCTCCAACAAACACTCCAACAAACTGCAGCACAAACCGGATCTAAAGGTTCCGTCTCAGTTCTCCAACCGGACCCGGCCGGTTCTGGTCCGCCCGGTGTTGCCCCCCAGCTGCCTGCAGGCCACGTCCATCCGCACCTTCTTCAAGTACATCAACACGGTTCTGTCCTGCCTGATCTTCGCTGTGGGGATCGTCGGGAACGCCACGCTGCTCCGGATCATCTGCCAGAACAGAACCATGAGGAACGGACCCAACGCTCTGATCGCCAGCCTGGCGCTGGGAGACCTGATCTACATCGCCATCGACATCCCCATCAACGTCTACAAGGTTTGTGTTTGTTTACATCAGCAGCTGTTTATTTGTTTGCATCAGTACCTGTTAAGGTGCGTGTCCACTAGATGCAAGTTTCCCACACGGCAACGCACCGCATCTGAAAATCACACGGACGGCGGGCGGCCACTAGCGGACCACAACATGGTCACATGACAGCGCTGAGCAACAGCAGGCCGCTACGTGGTGACGTCACCAAGCTTTCAGCTGGACAGTCCTGCAGACAAGTCGGATAAACACAGCAGCTTGCATCTGGAAACGGACTGCAACCGGACCAGCATGCCACATGCGGTGTGTTTCCAGCTGCGATCCGGTGTGTTTACCTGGAGCTCATTTGCATAAAGTAGACTGGACTTCTACTTTATGCAAATTGGATGCGGCGTGCAGAGATTCCACGCATCATGAAACTGTCCTCAAACATCTAACCTAGCCCTCGGTGACATAAAACGAGGACAGATTCAGCTGCTGCAGATTATTTCTCGCCTCAAATGCTTTCAGAAATACTTTTCGCTGACGTGTTTTTTGAAATAAAAGGTAAAGTTTGCGGCCGAGCCGCTGTGTTTATCCGACTTGTCTGCAGGACTGTCCAGCTGAAAGCTCGGTGACGTCACCACGTAGCGGTCTGCTGTTGCTCAGCGCTGTCATGTGACCATGTTGTGGTCCGCTAGTGACCGCCCGCCGTCCGTGAGATTTTCAGATGCAGTGCGTTGCCGTGCGGGAAAAATCGCATCTAGTGGACACGCACCTTTAGTGTGTCGGTGCATTGTTGGTAAAAACCGCCTCATAGCTGTTGTGTGTCTCAGTCAGGAGACTGAGTGTTGCTCTGATAACGACACAAAAATATCACACTGATAACACACTGTGATAACCTGCTGTCTGTTGTGTGTGTGTGTTGTGTGTCTGTGTGTGTGTTGTGTGTCTGTGTGTGTGTGTGTGTGTCTGTTGTGTGTCTGTGTGCAGCTCTTGGCGATGCAGTGGCCCTTTGCCGACAGTCCATTCGGTCTGTTCCTCTGTAAACTGTTTCCGTTCCTGCAGAAAGCTTCAGTCGGCATCACAGTTCTCAACCTGTGTGCTCTGAGTGTGGACAGGTGAGTAACAAACAACACAACAAAACACAACACAATGTTCTGACTGCAAGAACCGTCCGTGTAGACCCTCTTTAAGGAACCGTGACTGTAGAAGCTCTCTAAGGAACCTTCCGTGTAGACCCTCTGTGAGGAACCGTCCGTGTAGACCCTCTTTAAGGAACCGTGACTGTAGAAGCTCTCTAAGGAACCTTCCGTGTAGACCCTCTGTGAGGAACCGTCCGTGTAGACCCTCTTTAAGGAACCGTGACTGTAGAAGCTCTCTAAGGAACCTTCCGTGTAGACCCTCTGTGAGGAACCGTAACTGTAAATCCTCTGTGAGGAACCGTCCCTGTAGACCTTCTGTCACGAACATCAGGTCATGTTCACACGATATACTGCTTCTAGAACTGACTTTGTGGAACTGAAATGTGGAGAACCTTCTAACACCTGTGCACAGGTACCGGGCCGTGGCGTCCTGGTCTCGGATCCAGGGGACAGGCGTGCCCACGGTAACGGCGGTGGAGATTGTGGTGATCTGGCTGCTGTCGGTGTTTCTGGCCATTCCTGAGGCCGTTGGCTTCGACATGGTGAACTTCGAGTACAAGAACGTCACTATGAGAACCTGCATGCTGCAGCCCAGGACGCCCTTCATGACCGTGAGTCTGTTTACTGTCAGATTTAAGGTGGATTGACCGAGTTCTCGTGGAATCACTCTGTAACAGGATGAATTTAACAAATAAAGTAACCGTCCCCGTAGACCCTCAGTAAGGAACCGTCCCTCTAGACCTTCTGTAAGGAACCGTCCCTCTAGACCTTCTGTAAGGAACCGTCCGAAACGATGCTGAACAGCAGCGACAGAAAAGAAATGTGTTGATTTTAAACAGATCTGTGGAACGTTCCAAAGACTGGACCTCCATCAGATGTTCTGTGTGTTTGTTTCTGTGTGTTTATGTGTGAGTTAACTGTGTGTGTTTGTGTTGTGCTGCAGTTTTACCGCGATGCGAAGGACTGGTGGCTGTTTGGGTTCTACTTCTGCGTTCCTCTGCTCTGTTCTGCCGTGTTCTACGGCCTGATGACCTGTGAGATGCTGCGACACCAGAAGGGCAGCCTGAGGATCTCCCTGAGTGAACACCTGAAGCAGGTGAGAGCACACCTGAGAACAGCCGGACTCTACCTGGACGGAGAACACTTGAGTGAGGTTCTGTTCTGTTCGTGTTGCAGCGCAGAGAAGTGGCCAAAGCCGTGTTCTGCCTGGTTCTGATCTTCGCTCTGTGCTGGTTCCCTCTTCATCTAAGCCGTCTGCTGAAGAGGACGGTCTACGAATCCCACGATGCTCACCGCTGTGAGCTGCTCAAGTAGGTTCACCTGGAGGGACGCTTTCATGGGTCTGTGGAGGGGAGATGGGTTTTAGTGATTTTAGACACACTTTAGAGTCATTTTAGACCATTTTTTAGTCATTTTAGACAAACTTTGAGTCATTTTGGAGAAAGTTTAAGTAATTTTAGACAAATTTTAGTCATTTTGGACAAAGTGTACGTCTTTCTAGACCATTTATTGGCATTTTGGGCAAATTTTGAGTCATTTTAGACCATTTAAAAAAAAATTTTTTGAACAAACTTTAAGTCACTATAGACCATTTATTGGCATTATGGACAAACTTTGAGTTATTTTAGACCATTTTTCAGTCATTTTGGACAAAGTTTAAGTCATAGACAAATTTTTTGTCATTTTTGACAAATTTTAAGTCCTTTTACATCATTTTTTTGGTCATTTTAGATATTTTTTGATCATTTCAGACAAACTACGTCATTTTATACAATGTCTTTGTAATTTTGGACAAACCTTAAGTCTTTCTAGACAATTCTTTAGTCATTGTGGAAAACAACACTCTTAGAATTTTTCTGACCTAAATGTTGGTCACAATTCAGTCAGTCAACACTTCATGGAGGCACCAAGAAGTGCAGAATATTTAGTTTATTACAGAATTCATTTAGAGCACACAGTTAATTTTTGACACATTTTTAAGGAGACATTTAGTATGAAGTGACTTTGATTAAATATTCTGAGACAGATGATCAGTTGAAGTTTGTTTAGTCTGTTTTTTACAGTTTCTGGAGTCATTCTGGTGATATTTAGAAGATAACATGGATTATATCAGGTTTTATGGTTCGTAGAGTTAACCCTTGGTGCTTTATCTCTTCCTGACAGTTTTCTGTTGGTGCTCGACTACTTCAGCATCAACATGGCGACCATCAACTCCTGCATCAATCCCATAATCCTCTTCTTCGTCTCCAAGAAGTTCAAAAACTGCTTCAAGGTGAGAAAAAACAGAAAGTGGTCGGAGTGTGACACAAGATTAAATACAAATGGTTATGTGGGGTTAAGTCATTTTAGACCAATTCTTAGTCATTTTGGACACATTTTAAGTTTTTTTAGACCATGTTTTTGTCATTGTGGACAAAGTTTAAGTAAGTTTAGACAAGACATTTTTTGTCTTTTTGGACAAATGTTTAGTCAGTTTCGACAATTTTTAGTCATTTTGGACAAATTTTAAGTAATTTTAGACCATTTCTTAGTCATTTTGGACACACTTTAAGTGATTTTAGACCATTCTTTAGCCATTTTGGACACACTTCAAGCTTTTTTTAGAACATTTTTTCATTGTTTTGGACAAATTTTAAGTAATTTTAGACTGTGTCATTTTAGACAAATTTTAAGTCATTTCAGATCACTTTTTCATCATTTTAATCAAACTTTAAGTCATTTAGACCATTTCATATATGACAATGTATAAGGCATTTTAGACCATTTTTTGTCGTTTTTTTTTTTAAACCACATTTTAAGTCATTTTAGACAATTTTTTTTGGTAATTTTGGACATTTTAGCTAAATGTGAGAGTGAGAGACAGACAACAACCCCAAAGAAACACTGAAGGGCCACAGAGACATGAAAGAGAATGCAAAACAAACTAAATGTAACACAGTATTACCAAAATTAAACATCCAAACCACAAAGACATGAAAAACAGAATGAAATGGGCCAAAAACCACCAAAGAAATGTTAAATAACCCAAATGACGTAGAACAACCAGATCGAGACAGAGAACCATAAAAAGACAAGAGACGATGTTTATAACGTTTGGTCCAAACAGCCGAGAGTCTCTGAGTCGCCGTGACATCACAGTGAGGTCACAGAGTCAGAGGTCGTGAGACTTGGACATAAACCCGGAGATGTTTGACTTATCTGTAGATATCTGAACCCGGAGAGGTCCTGACCCCATTAAACACTTGTATAACAGCAGCTTTTCACATTAAAAGCACTTTAAATAAGCAGAAAGTTCCTCCAGCATCTGGAAACTTTAAAACAACAACGTTCACTCAGTTCAAACCGACCTCCTGCTCAGATCTAATACTGTGGTTTAGTCTGAAAATCTGATGTTCTGCAGACCCTCCATCCACCCCGACCTCCTCCTGCCCTTTATTAATTAAACTGTTTAAACCTGAGAGACAACAGGGATCCTACACCTCAATGATAATAATAATAATAATAATAATAATAATAATAATAATAATAATATGAATCCTATCTACTATATATATATATATATATATATATATATATATATATATATATATATATATATATATAAAAAAAAAATTTAAAAAATGATTATATTATTCTTATTTTATTTTGACTATGATTGTATTAAAAATAATAATATAATCATAAAAACAACAAATTGTTTTTATGATTATGTTATTCTAATATTATTGTGTTAAAAAGAATATAAATAATAATGTCCTTATTATTATTTTTAGTCATAATTATTATTAGAAGTAGTAGTAATAATCATTATAAGCATAATAATAATTTCATTATTTTTATTATGTTACAAATTTATTATGTTTTGTTATATGTTAAATGGACCTAACATGTTTAAATACTGAGATTAAGAAGCCACAGTATTATTTATGGTGTGATTTTACTGGAATAATTTACAAATTATTGATTAAACCTGCACAGAAATGATGTAAAATGCCACTTGCCTATGTCTAAAATGACTTAAAATTTGTCCAAAATGACTAAAAAATTGTCTAAAATGACAAAAAGTTTGCCCAAAATGACAAAAAAGGGTCTAAAATTACTAAGTTAATCCAGAATGACTTAAAAAAGATCTAATGCATATTAATTCTGAGACATTACAGAGTTTGTAATTATGCAGATTAACGTGATGATTTAAAGCTAAAGTTTGGACCTTACACAGCACCATAACAGTTTGGTGATAGAGAAATGTAATTTTTTGGATACAGCACTGAAAAAAACTGAGCATTTAATAGCTTTTTACTCTGTCTGTGTGTTTGTCTGTCTGTCCGTCAGTCTTGTCTGTGCTGCTGGTGTTATTCTGGTTCTCTGTCCAACAGTCTGCTTCCCCTCCACCATGGAACCAGTCTACAGTACAAACACACCGAACACTGAGCAGCTCCAGGAATTAGTCTGCACCATTTAGCCTGTATTATACTGTATTTATTCTGGACAAATGTTCAACTTTTATCACAGGTTCACGTCCGATGTGTGAAACAATCACTCTGTTTGGGTCAGAAGTCACTGAATAAACACATATTTATGTGGCCACCATGGACAGATCAATGAACGACACAAAATATACTGAAGTTTATCCCAGACAGAGAGACAAAATGACCACAAAGAGACACAATGATGACAACGAGGAATAAAATGAGGACTAAGAGACACAAAAAGACACAAAATGGCGACTAAGAGACAAAAAATACACAAATGAGGCACAAAATGACCATGAGAACTTGTAAAATAATCAAAATGAGACACAAAACGCTTGAAATTTCAATGCAAACAACCACAAAGAGACAGAACCAGACATAAAATAACACAAATGCACAAAGAAGAGCTGCCAGATATGTAAAATGTCCAGAATGAGACACAAAACAACAGAAATTAACTTTAAACAATCACAAAAAGAAGCAAAGAAACACAAAACAACTATGAAAAGGTGGAAAATAGTCCAAAAAAAGATATAATGTGGATGACAAAAAGACGTGAGATCAACACAATGATCACAAAGAGACAAAAAATGGCGACAAAGACACACAAAATGGCAACAAAGAGACTCAAAATGGCAACTAAGACACACAAAATGGCAACTAAGAGACACAAATTGGAACATAAGAGACAAAAAAAGACAAACATGAGACACAAAATGACCAAAGTGGGGCCAAAAACAACCACAAATGTTCTTTCTGGTCCGTCCATGGTGAGTCCAGAGACTGAAATTGAACCAGTTCAGTGTGGAGGAACCTGATTGGTTGAACTGGAGCTGTGGTCCAATCAGAGAGTTTTCACTTCGGGTCACTTATTGTATTTATTTCCATGTTTTATTTGTTAAAAGTTTCAGTGGATTCAGATATATTCACAAAATAAAGCAGTTTTCTGTCGTTTCTCTGACTTTCAGCTGATTTATTGTATTTAATTAAATGTATATTTCTCAATAAAATGAGATTCTCTAACTGCTGAGGTTTTCTTTGTGTCTTCATTAGTTTTCCACTGATTAAAAGCTGCAGTACAAACTCAGCCATGTGTTTCCCAGATGAAGATTCTGCAGCAGAACTCAGAGTTCATATAAAGTCAACATCATCAGTTCATATTTATCTTATGAGTTTTTACCTCATAATTGGGAATTTTTCAATCAGAAATTGAATCTTCAATTTATAATTTTTTTAAAAACACTTTTTAAAGCAGAATTTTTATACTTCATATCTGTTATAATAATAATAATTTTTTTAACACATACTTTCGACTCTTTAAATGACACTTTAATTTGATAATTATGACTAATACATGAATTGGTTGTTTTTTATTATTTGTTTGTCTGTTAATTCGGACTTTAATTGATTGCATATTTTTATTTTCATTATTTTGAATGTTTTTATTTTATTTATTTATTCTTATTCTGATTGTATCTATTTTCATTTATCTTTAATTTTTTTAGTATTCTGACTGTATTTTTATTTTTATTTATCTTTAATCTTTTTTATTATTCTGACACTTTTTATTTTTATTTATCTTTTTTTATTATTCTGACCGTATTTTTATTTTTATTTATCTTTAATTTTTTCTATTATTCTGACCGCGTTATTTTTGAAAAACAAAAAACTTTTATGTTTCTCTCAGTGGCAGAAATTATCTTTTTTTTTTTTTTTTTTTTTTTAAATATCCTTAAATCAAGACGAGTGTTTACTTTTTGGGTGTGTCTGCGCCGCTTTTCTGCGCACCACGTGACTGTGGCGGAGCGTCATCGCGGTGACGTATGAGCTAACGGTATCGATAACGGCAGGACAAACGGACAACAGCCGCAGCTTCCACCTTACCGGAGGGTGATCGATCCATCAGTCCGCTGGTCGGACGGCTCTACCGGGATCAGGCGAGCAGAGACCCGGTCCGGTTCGGTCCGGTGGAGGAGGAGGATGCGTTGCCTGGTAACAGCAGCAGGTCTGAGGATGGAAACAGGCCGAGAGTCGCTCTGAGAGAATCTGCAGCTTCTTCTTCGTCTTCTCTCCGGTTATTTATGAGTTTTATTTATTTCAGATGTTTTCAGAAAGAGGAAGTGTGTGATTGTTGTTGTCATGATTTAGTTTTAAATATTAATATTCAGGAAGAAGCTTCACATTTGTTTACAGGTTTCTGAGTGTTTAATATTTAATTTCACAGGTTAAATTTACAGCAGCTTCACTTTTCATCCATCCAGATGTTTTAATGGAACAACCAGCTGTTCAGATGACGTGTTTATGTTAATAACAAGGATTTTATGAAACTGATTTTTACCACAAAGTTCAGTTTAGGTGAATTTTAGAGCTGGATTTAGAAATTAGTCTCACTGACAGTTTGAAACTAATTAAAGTTGTTTAATTTAGATTTTTTTAAATTAATGTATCTTTTAAAAAATTCAGTTTATTTTTTTCTTAATTTGTCATATTTTAGATTTTTAGAACTTATATTTTTTCCTCATAATTCTAAATGTTTACCACATTTCATCTCAAATTTTAAGTATTTTTTAAATTACTTATCTTACATTTCTTTTTAAATCTTGGTCTCTTTTTTTAACATCGCAGTTTGTGTTTTTACTTTTTGAAAATCTTCACCTCATTTCTATAAAATCTCAGTTCATATATTTTTCTCAATTTGTGTCATATTTTTGATTTTTTAACTCATATTTTTTCCTCATAATTCTAAATGTTTAACACATTTTTCATTTCTAATTTTAAATACTTTTTAAATCACTTATCTCTTTTTTTTAAATCTTGGTCTCTTTATTAATCTTGCAGTTTGTATTTTTTTAACGTAATTAGTTTATAACTTAAAAAATACAATTGTAATGTTTACTTCACGTTGTGTGTTTAATTGTATAATGTTTTTAATCTGATCAATTTATGCCACAATTGAGACTTTTTTTGTCATTTTTTGTCAACATTTTTATGTCATAATTTTAAAATTTTGCCACATTTTAATCCTAAACTTTGGACTTTTTGCCAGTATTTTTTTTACTGTTTCTCATTATTTTTACTTTTAATCTTGATCTATTTTTATTCTATAATTTATTTTTTGTCTCAATTTTTGTGCCATATTTTACATCATTTATCTAATTTTTAATAAATATTTAACATATTTAACTCACATATTTGATTTTTTTAAGAACTTAAATTAATTTCTTTAGCTAATTTATTTAATTCTTTAGACGTGTTTTTCATGTCCCGTTTTAAAAATTCCGCAACATTTCACACCACAACATCTCAGCAGGTTCCTCTAACAGAATATAACTTTGCAGAATCATTCATTTCAAAGTTATCTTATACAGGTCAGAATAAAACCAGTTTCATATTCAGATTTATGTGCATTTTGCTATCAGAATGAATAAAAAGCATGAATAAGGAGTGCTGCTGTGTAACTCCACCTGTCCTCTGGCGTTCAGGATGAACCTGTAGTCGGAGCTCAGGGTGAAGCCGCCGTCATGCCGTGTTCCTGTGCAGAGTGGAGGAGGTGGATCCGTCCTCTGGTTCTGGTTCTGTACGCTCTGCTGCTGGTGGCCGTTCTGCCGCTCTGCATCTGGGAGCTTCAGAAAGACAAGGTTCCTCCTCGTTCTGCTGCAGCAGAGACAGAACGCTAAGCAGAAACAGCAGATCTTTATGCTGCTCTATGTTCTATGTTCAGGTGGGGACTCACAGTAAAGCCTGGTTCATCGCCGGCGTGTTTGTGTTCCTCACCATCCCCATCTCTCTGTGGGGCATCCTGCAGCACATGGTCCACTACACCCAGCCGGAGCTGCAGAAACCCATCATCAGGTAAACACACCTGCTGTACGCCAACATAAACACGAACACACAACCAGGTGAGTCCTATAACCCTCTGTCTTTTCTCCAGGATACTGTGGATGGTTCCGATCTACAGTCTGGACAGTGTGAGTCATTAAACACACCGTGATTATTCCTGTTTCCATCTAATGACCTCCCGTCATGTGAGCTGAATGTGTTCTCTGGTCCTCTCAGTGGCTGGCTCTGCGCTACCCCAGCCTGGCCATCTACGTGGACACCTGCAGGGAGTGCTACGAGGCCTACGTTATCTACAACTTCCTGGTGTTCTTGCTCAACTTCCTCAGCAACCAGTATCCCAGTCTGGTCATGATGCTGGAGGTGCAGCAGCAGCAGCCCCATCTTCCCCCGCTGTGCTGCTGCCCCCCCTGGCCGATGGGAGAGTAAGAGCAGGGTCACTGGCCAATTATAAGCAATGATAACCAACGATAACCAATGATAACCAACAATAACCAATGAAAACTAATGATAACAACTGAAAAACACAGATAACCAATGATAACCACTGATAACTAATGATAGCCACTGGTAACCACTGATAGCGAATGAAAACCAATGATATCCAATGAAAAACACTGAAGACCAATGATACCAACAATGAGTAGTTATAACCAGAGATAACCACAGACAAACACCGATAGCCAACAATAACCAGTGATATCCAACGACAACCAATGATAACCAACAATAACCCACCTCTGTGTCTCCCTCAGGGTGCTGCTGTTCAGGTGTAAACTGGGAGTCCTACAGTACACCGTGGTCCGGCCCGTAACCACGGTGATAGCACTGTAAGTATCCTACTGTAACCATGGTAGCGGCACTGTAAATTTACCTCTGTACCCGCGGTAACATCCCCCTGATGTTCCCCACTCGTGTGTCTGCAGCATCTGTCAGCTGTGTGGAGTTTATGATGAAGCTAACTTCAGCTTCAGGAACGCCTGGTCCTACCTGGTCATCATCAACAACATCTCACAGCTGGTAAACACACAACAGGAAGTGACCTCAAACTCAGCCTGAACCACATTCACTCAAGAAGAAGTTACTTTTACCCGTTAGTCTCACGTCTAACGTCTACTGACCAGTTTCCTTCCTGTCCGTCCACAGTTTGCCATGTACTGTCTGGTTCTGCTGTATCGAGCTCTGAAGGAGGAGTTAACTCCCATCAGGCCTGTGGGCAAATTCCTCTGCGTCAAACTGGTTGTGTTCGTCTCATTCTGGTAAGACTGGAACCTTCAGAATCAGTTGGTTTGTATAACTAATGAAAACATGCAAAGTTTTACCTTCATACTTAAATACTTTCAGAGTTCCAGGTCCTTGAAATACCTGGAGGTGGGTCCAGCTTTATCACTTTTTAAAGAACTTTTTCCATCATTTTTGAGCTTCAGAACTTCATCAGTCCAGCAGATAGACACGACATTTTAGGATGAAAAACACATTTGAGTTCTGGTCAAAACTACAACCAAATCAGTTTTACTTCCTCTTCAGGTGTCAATCTAAAGACTAAATCTTAGATACCAAGATTACACATCATCACTGTTCAATCTGAGGATGAAACGGAACAAACTGATAGAACCAGAGCTGAACACTATCAGAGGAGGATCTAAAAGACTCTCAGACAAGCTCTGAATGCTGCTAACTGGTTTGAAACGTGTGACTGATGTTCTGACTTCCTCCTCAGGCAGGCGGTGTTCATAGCGTTCCTGGTGAAGGTGGGTGTGATCTCGGACAAACACACCTGGGACTGGGACAGTGTGGAGGCTGTGGCCACTGGACTACAGGTACATTCAGAAACCAACAGACCATGTTGACTCATATTATGCTGTTGTGGACCTTCAAAGCAAAAGTTGTTTATAAAAAATTAATGTCTGAACCTTGACGTCATCTTAGCCAGCTTGTTTTTGTTTTTTTTGATGGTGACTCCACTATAAAGCATACTCAGCTCTATAATCTATTTTCCTAAATATTTACTAAAATTTACTAAATGACCATCAAGCTGTGCTGAAGGAGACTTAAAACTACAGATTAAGTTTAAATTTATTGAGGTAACAAAACAAGTGAGAAAAAATGACTAATTTCTTCAGACTTCTACATAATCAGACTACTCCTATCAAGCAGGGGAGTCGCCCCCTGCTGGCTGGTGGACAGAATGCAGGTTCAAAGCTTCACTCGTCAGACATTTCAGCCTACCTCCATCTACTTTATACAGACAATGATTTATTCAGGTTTTGGTAAATATTCACATTTTTAGACACAGAAAAATCTTTTCATACTTGGTTATGGAACCAGATTATCAAAACTGAAATGTCATGGAGTGCTGTTCATCAAACTGTAGTTGTTGTATTTTGTGTGTTTTTTGGTCAGTGAGAGGATCCCATTGGTTTATTTATACTGAATTAATTTTCACTCATTAACTGATTTTTTAACCAACAGGACTTCATCATCTGCATAGAGATGTTCCTGGCTGCCATTGCTCACCATTATACCTTCACCTACAAGCCCTACGTACAGGTAACTCTGTCTAATCTATGTTATCTGCCTACCTACTTACCTACCTACCTATCAATCTATCTACCTACCTACCCAACCTACCATTAACCTATCAACCAGTCTTCCTACCCATGTACCTACCTACCATTAACCAACCAACCTGTCTTGCTACCTACCTACAGTCGACCTACCTACCTACCCGTCTATGATAAAGTATATTAACGTAGTTATTTTTTTGGCTTTTTTCACGTCCAATTAGGAAGCAGAGGAGGGGTCATGCTTCGACAGTTTTCTGGCCATGTGGGATTTTTCTGACATCAGAGCTGATGTCACAGAGCAGGTCCGCCATGTTGGTGAGTGTCAGATTATCCATTAACGAATTAGGAAAGAACATTTAGTCTGTTCACTCTCAGAAATGTCTTCTGTCAGTATGATATAGTTACAATGACAGAAAGCAGGAAAAAAATATTTGATTATCAATAAAACTAAAAAAAATCATGGAATCAGCAACATGTTTCCAAGTGTCCACAGGTGTGGTTAATTAAGGGTGTTAATTATTTTGTTTCTTTAAATATAAAATGTGCAGTTTCTAGGGTTAAACTCATCATGAGTTGGTAATGTGAGCTTGTTCGCTCTTAGAGTTATTTAAAATACTTTAATAGTTACGACTCAGTTTTAAAATAAAATGTTTGGGTTCAAAAAACCCCCAAAAAAACTAGCACACCAGTTTGCATTAATCAGTTTGAGTTCAGACAACTTCTAATGACATTAAGTTCAATCAACAAACTCTACTGAGTTAGCAGAATTAGCTTTTTTTTTTTAAACGTATTTTTAATTGTTTTAATGGTCAGTAACATGAACACAAATCTTTGTTAGTTAGGCGTTAAAATGAAGTTGTTCCAGACAGTATTTACACTTAATTTGAAAGAACTATTTCAGTGTAATGTACTTCATGATCATAATTATGAACACAGGTTTTTAAGTTGACCAACATTTAATAAACTAAGTCGCTCCAATGACATTTCTCAATTTTTCAGTAGTTTTAGGCTTTTTCATGGTTTTGTTGATGATTTATTTTGAACTGTATTTTGTCCTCTAAGCTGTGAGTTTAGTCGGTAGAGGACGAGAACTGAAGATGAAGAAAACTTAATTTATCTAGTTTAGTGTCTCTCAGACTCATCTTCTACCTACCTGCCTACCAACCCAACCTATCTACCTATATTCCTACCTACCCACCCAACCTACCTACTTTTCCTACCTACCTATACCCAATCTACCTACCGACCTACCTACCAATCTTCCTTCCTACCTTCCTACCAACTTACCTACCTCCCAACCAGTCTTCCGACCTACCTACCTACCTATCTATTGTCCTACCTACCAGTCTACCTACCCGACAGTCTACCTACCAGACTCGGTTCCTGCTGTATGTTAACTATTTTTAAATTCCTCTTCAGGTCGAACCTTCCTCGGTCGACCCAACAAGATGTACTTCGGCGCCGCTGCTCGACCCGAACACACCGAACACACCGGCCTCCTCACCGCCTCCTCCCAGGACCCCGTCACCGCGGCGACCACCTCCATGCCCTCCTCCCCCTCCTCCAGTGGGCGGTACCAGGGCTTAGGCCACACCTCCGCACCCCACTCCATCTCCGCCCCCGCAGGCTTCACGTCTCTGTCCTGGGAGGACGACGGCGACACCCCGCCTCCACATCCGGCCGACCAATGAGACGCTCCGATTAAAGCCAGAAACACATCTGGACTTCCTGCTCTGGGTGTGAAAATAAAGACAGAGAGACTCAAAGACAAACTGTGGTCTGATTGAACAGATGTAAATGTTTGAAATGTGTATTTTGATGTCAGATGTACTTTTGATAAATGTATTTCTGAAGTGTCCTTGAGCTTGACTTTATTCTTCGTTCTGACTCACAATAAAGCAACACAACACAGGTTTAATCTCTTTCATCTTTCTGGTCGTTTTGTGCTGTTGTTTTAGGGTGGTTTTACATCTATTTGTGTTCATATTGTGTGTTTTGTAGTCTCTTTGTGGTCAGTTTGTGTCTTTTTTGTTGATTTTAGTCCTTTTGTGTTGTTGTTTTGTCTCTATATGATAGTTTTTCATCCATTTGTGTTCATTTTGTGTGTCTTTTAATCAGCTTTAAACTCTGCATGTTCATTTTTGTGGGTTTGTGTTCATTTTGTGTTTATTTTTTATGTTGTTTCTGACTTCTGCAGTCAGTCTGAGTCTCTTGTCCATTGTTTTGCATGTGTTTTTGGTCCTTTTGTGTGTCTTTGTGGTCGTTTTACATTTACTGGTCATCAGTTTGCATCAGATTTTTTTTCTCTTTGTAGTCCTTTTGTGTATCTCTGCTATTGTTTCGTCTCTATACAATAATTTTTCATCTATTTGTGTTCATTTTGTGCGTCTTTTAGTCAATTTTAATCTTTTTTCTCATTTTGTGTCTACAGCCATTTCACACTTATTTGTGGTCATTTTTTTATTGGTTTGTGTTCATTTTGTGTTTTTTATATTGCTCTTTTGGCTCCTACAGTCGTTCTGAGTCTTTTTGTGATTATTTTGCATCACTTCTTGGTCCTTTTGAGTATTTTTGTTTGTCTGTCTTTGCAGTCCTTCAGAGCCCCCTAGTGGTTGTTTTAGCATCTGTTTGTGTTCATTTTGTGTGTCTTTTTGTCAGTTTTAACAGTTTTCTGGTCATTCTGTGTGTCTTTCAGGTCATTTTACACTTATTGGTTGTCAGTTTGCATCGGATTTTGTTAGATTTTTTTCTCTTTGTTGTCCTTTTGTGTGTCTTTGCTGTTCTTTTGTTTCTATATACAATAGTTTTGCATGTGTTTGTGTTAATTTTGTGTCTTATATTATTTTTGGTCTCCTGCATTTGTTCTGAGTCCCTTTGCCATTGTGTTGCATCTATTTGTGTTAATTTTGTGTGTATTTTAGTCAACTTTAACCTCTTTTTGGTCACTTTGTGTGTCTTTGTAGTCATTTTACATTTATTTTTGGTCAGTTTGCATCATATTTTTATTGGTATTTGTCTTTTTCTGGATGTTTTCTGTCTCTGCTGTGGTTATGTGGTGTTTGCATTGGTTTTGCACTTGTTTATGTTCATTTTTGTCATCTTTTAGTCAGTTTTAACCTCTTTTTGGTCACTGTGTTTTGTGGTCATTTTACATGCATTTGTGGTCAGTTTGTGTCATATTTTTATTGGTATTTGTCTTTTTCTGGATGTTTTCTGTCTCTGTTGTGGTTTTGTCTGTGGTTGCATTGGTTTTGCACTTATTTGTGTTCATTTTGCGTGTCTTATAGTTAGTTTTAACCTCTTTTTGGTCACTGTGTGTCTTTGTGGTCATTTTATATGCATTTTTGGTCAGTTTGCGTCACTTTTTTGTTGGTTTGTGCTTCTTTGTGCCCCTGTTGTGTCTCTATGTGATTATTTTCAGTCTTTTTATGGTCCTTTTGCATCTCTCTGCTGTTGCTTTGTCTGTTTAGCATAGTTTTCCATGTGTTTTTTGTTCATTTTTGGTCTCTTGTGTTGGTTGTGGTATTCTGAAGCCATGCTGCATCTGTTTGTATTCATTTTGAGTGTTTTTTTTTAGTCAGTTTTAAGCTCTTTTTGGTCACTTTGTGTGTCTTTGAGGTCATTTTACATGTATTTGTGGTCAGTTTGCATCATATTTTTATTGGTATTTGTAATTTTTTAAATATATTTTCTGTTTCTTTGTCTCTGTTTGCACTGATTTTGCGCCCATTTGTGTTCATTTTGTCCCTTGTAGTCAGTTTTTATGTCTTTCCCATCATTTTTGTGGGCCATTGTTGTCATTTTACTTTATTTGCAATAATTTTTCACCATTTTTATTGGAATTAGTGTCTTTGCAGTCATGCTGAATCCCTCTTTAGTCATTTTGTGCCTATTTTGAGTGCCTTTGTGTCTATTTTTGTTCATGTCTAGTCTTTTTGGGGGCAGTTTTGCATGTATTTGTGTACATTTTTATCTCTTTTTATTGGTTTTGTTCACCCCTTTGTGGGTTTTACATGTCTGTGCAGAGTGTAATCTGTTTGTGTGTGTTCATCATGTTGTGTTGTTTTATAATGTGTGTGTGTGTGTGTGTGTGTGTGTGTGTGTGTGTGTGTGTGTGTGTGTGTGTGTGTGTGTGTGTGTGTGTGTGTGTGTGTGTGTGTGTGTGTGTGTGTGTGTGTGTGTGTGCAGCACCTTGTTGTGTGCCCGCTTCACTGGTTTTCTGGCTGTGGAGGCGACGCTTCGTCCTCCTGGTGTCCAGCTGTCACCTCCGTCTTCATCCTCTGACACAAAGAGACACATCAGTGGACAGACGAGATGTGACAACAGATTGTGTTTAATGAGGTTCTCACTTCACTCATCACCTTTTATTACCTCGATAAACATTTTATGATCTCACATTTTAACTGTACCGCATTTTAGTTCAGCTCCTGTTGATTTTAAATGTATTTTATGAATCAGTTTCACCTTTAAATTATCAAAAACTCCACATAAAACAACATAAGAGTAAAATTCCTGCATGTAGAAAACAAATACATGACATAAACCAAGTGTTTCTTAATATTATACAAACTTAATCAAGATTTATCTCTTTGTTGTGGTTCTATCAGGAGCTTGTTTGCGAGTTCAGATCCACCTGCAGCCACTTAAAAATGTTTAGTTTTATTTGGTGTCATTACTGCAGCTGCTGTTTGATCATAAATCTGTATTAATGTAATATAATGAAAGAACAAAGACACAAAATAAATACAATAGTACAAAAAATTAGCTCAAAGAGAAGCAAAAAGCCCAAATTTCTGACCCAAAACAACCACTGAGATGCAACGAAAATGAAGTAAAATGACCCCAAAGACACAAAAATGTCCGTTTTCTGTCATTTTAAAAGTAAAATGTACATTAAAATGTAGATAAGGTTGATATCTGCAGCCACATTCAGCACCAATTCATCAAATATTCATCAAGTCTCACATGCAGTAGAATTATTTATTACTTAGACTATTTTACACATTTATTATCATTTATTTAGCGCTTCCGAATCACTGCACTTTGTAAGCTTTCGTAAGATATATTCATATTTAATTATTATTATTATTATTATTATTATTATTAATATTCAGCTGTTGCAGTCATAGCTTGGCCTTTAACTCTAAGAACACTAATCCTACCATCAAGCATGGTGGAGGTAGTATCATGCTCTGTGGAACTGGACTTTTACATCAAGTAAATGGAATAATGAAGAAAAAAACTAAAATCATCAGGAAAAAGGTTTAACTTGGACACAGTTGGGTGTTTCAGCAAGACAAGGACCCAAAACCAACGTTAAAAGTGGTAAAGAAATGGTTCCATCAAGATAAAATGAAGGTTTATAGATTGGTCTACCCAAAGTTCAGACTTAAACCCATCAACAAACTGCATCTGTTCTGTTCAGAGGAGTCAAAGATGAACCAGAAGCTTGAGGATGGAACCCAAAGAACCCAACAAAGAACCAAATATGTAACACTAAGACTCATCCTTTTAGCAAAAGGTGACATTATTTATACACTCTTCACATGTATTTTTATTTCACTAATTGGGCCATTTCATATTTTTAAAACTAAAAGTGGGTTTCTGATGATCCCAGTGGAAAGATTTCAGTTTCTTAATCTATTCAAAAACCTAAATGCATGAGTGTTTTTTATTAGTGACTAATTATTATTTAATATTATTGTAATAATGACTTATGTGACTGTATATCTAACTGCAGCTGGAGGATCAGTCCGTCAGAAGCTGACAGACAATAGATCTGCAGCTGAGCCGGTTCAGACAAAGCAGCGAGGAGGCGGAGGGACGCAGCACGCACGGCGCGCGGCGGGAGGAGACGTTCCTCCGGTGCTCTCTGCAGCAGCGGCCATGCTGCTTCTCTCGGTGCATCCCGGTCCTCCGCCGGTGTAGCTGCCGCCGCCGCCTCCCTCTATCCCGGTTAACGGAGCGGCCAGGCCCGGCTCGGCTCGGCCCGCCTGGAGCCTCCGGATCCTCGGACACACTCCAGAGAAGAGGCTCCGCAGCGACAGACCGGTTCGGCGGCATTCCCGGTAAGAGCCTCCCTGAGCGGCGGAGCCTGTCTGGGCGGAGAGATGGACGATTAGTGGCGGGTTTGTACCGAGCAGCTGATCTCTGCAGCAGAATACCGGTCAGTAAGATGTGCGGTTCTGGTTTTACATCCGGTTCCGTCGTTCTTTAATCACATGTAAAGCTGCTGCTGATCCACAGAAATCCTGCAGCATGTGATGGAGGGATGCTGAGGAGGACGGAACCAGGAGGATTAATGATTCTGATCCCGTTTCAGGTCCAGTCAGGGAGCTGAAGGTTACTGCAGGGACACCACCGTAATCCAGGAGGCTCAGCTGAGACCTGGACCAGAACATCAGCCGGATCTCGGTTCTGTTTGTAGATTTACAACGAGCGGCTCTGATCGGGACTACACCTGTCCTGGTTCTGTTGGGGACTTCAATGGAAGCTTTCATTTAAACAGTCTACTGCCCTGTACTTTAATCAGACTGTAAAATAATCTGGTTCTGGTCCAACAACCTCCCATTGGGTCCAAGGGAAGTCTTCATTTTAAGGACTGAACAGACCAGAACCCGTCTGGACCTCGTTACCGGGATGAATCTTCTGTAAAAGTCTGAACTCCAACAACCACCATGTCTCTGAGTAAGACCCTCGAGTTAGAGCATTTCGACGAACGCGACAAGGTCCGGCGAGGCCGCTCCACCAGGACCAAGAGGGATGACTCCACCGGTAGCATCGGTGGGGGTTCTGGTCCCAGCTCCAGGGGCAGCAGCCTGGTTCCCAGTCCGGCCCACAGCGCCAACTGCAGCTACTACCGGACCCGAACTCTGCAGGCCCTCACCTCGGAGAAACGGGCCAAGAAGGTCCGCTTCTACCGCAACGGGGACCGGTACTTTAAAGGCCTGGTTTACGCCGTGTCCAGTGACCGGTTCCGTTCCTACGATGCCCTGCTGATGGAGCTGACCCGATCGCTGGCTGACAACCTGCACCTGCCTCAAGGTGTCCGGACCATCTACACCATCGACGGCAGCCGGAAGATCAGCAGCATGGACGAGCTGGTGGAAGGTAAGCCCCACTGCTAGCTGCTATGCTAACTGCTACGCTAACTGCTTTTAGTCACACAACTAGTACCACAGCTGTTTCCTGTACTTGGTGCCGGTACTTTTGTTGAATTATCCGTTTTAATGACAGTTTTCCAAGTTCCAGGGGCACGATCACTACATCCTGAGCTTAGCTCCGCCCATAACGGTTGCATCCCCCTATAGCAGAATGAGGTGCAGTGAGACCATTCTCCAGTGCAGACACAGGAAGTAGATCTGACTGTGTATGACGATCTGAATCCAGTCCTCACGGTAAGCTAAGCTAAGCTAAGCTAAGCTAAGCGCCTTAAACTCCATGAACTGCTTCAACAGATTTGATCGTTCAACTAAGGACTAAGGACAAGCTTCAAATCATTTCTGACAAATTTTGAGTAATTTAGGACGTGTTTCAAGTTATTTGGGAACAATTCTGGGTCATTTTGTACAAGTTTCAAATAATGGACGCATTTTTAGTCGTGTGGACATTTTTGAGTCATTCTAACAGTTTTGAAATCAATCTGGGCAAATTTTGAGTCATTTCGGACTCGTTTGAACCTGACCAGGACGACCACAGTCCTGACAATGAAGCACGGAGGTGGAAGTATGATAAGTGTAAAAGGTGTTGATGACATTTCTAGATGGAACCATGAATGTCTGCGTCTAAACCAAAATAATGGTTGAAAAGACGACTCCTGGTCTGCAGAAGCTGGAGGAAGAACCATCCAAACAGAGACAACACTGTTAGAAGTAATCTGATTACTTGAGGGGCCACAGATTAGAATAACGTGACATTAAGTGAAGCTACACAGAATCTTGGATCATTATGGAGACCAGCCGACCAGCTTCCCGACCATTTTTCTTCATTATATTAGTCAGTGGAGATCTATTTCCATCCTCTAGTCCTCTTTAGAAAACATTAGAATGTCTCTAGAAATGGACGCAGGAATAAATGAATAATAGACGCTGTCCATCCGTCCATCCATCAGTCTGTCCTTCGTTTTACAATCATCCTGCATTATTTATTCCTGTGTCCATCAGCAACACAATAACTGGTAAATAATCAATACAGAGTCACTGATTGATGATCAACCAAACCGTCGAGCAGCTACAGACTATTAAAGAAGTTTTATATCTATAAATCTGATAAATAATAGAAAAATTCTGATTATCCTGGTTGGTTTGTCTGACATCAGCTGATCCTGTCCTCAGTTAGAACCACTCATCATCAGTATTGATCTGCTCTAAAGTCCGTTAATGAGCAGGAAGCTGTCAGAGACGTTCTAACGGACGGACGCTCCACTCTGAGACACTTAAAGTCGAATGACGCTGCCGACAGATTAGAGTCTGAGGAGGAAACTCATCAATCAGCTCAACCGATCGATTGATAGCAGCAGAATCTGATCAGCGGCTAAACTAAATGTTCCTCTGAGTGACTCCAGAAACAGCTGCAGCAGATTAAACCTCTGGAAATCAGTTATTTATTACTGAAGAGATGAGAGCAGACTGACAGCAGCAGCACAAACAGAGGAGCTATGAAAATACTACAATCAGCTGGGGGTTTAGCATCTTTTAATGGTAATTTTAAGTGTTTTTGTGATTATCTGCATGCTTTTGTGGGGATTTGGTGTCTTTTTGTGGTATCTTTGCACCTTTTGTAATATTTAGTGAAGTGATAACAGACTGGGAGCAGATCAGCTGCACATATTCACATGATTTCTGAAATAGAGCAATATTAGCTGGTGATTTTACACCTTTTTGTGGTGATTCTGAACTTCCTTTGGTGGTTTGGCATTTTTTTAATGGGAATTTTGAGTGTTTTTATGTTAACTTTGCATCTTTTTGTGGTGATTTTGCTTCTTTTTTGCTGATTCATCGCCATTTTTGGTGGTTTTGTGTCTCGTTGTGGTGATGTGGCCACTTTAAATGGTAATTTTGAGTGTTTTCGTGTAAATACTGCATCTCTTTGTTGGAGTGCTGTCTTTGTGGTGATTTTGCATCTTTTTATGGTGATATATCATGACTCCACGTCTCTGGTGGTTTTGTAATTTTTAATGGTAATTTTGAGTATTTTTGAGGTATCTTTGCCCCTTTTGCAGTATTTACTGAAGTGACAACAGACTGAGCAGATCAGCTGCACATATTCACATGATTTATGAAAATAGAACAATATTAACTGGTGGTTTTGAACCTTTTTGTGGTGATTTTGCATTTTTTTTGTGGTGATTCTGAACTTTCTTTGGTGGTTTTACATCTTTTAATGGTAATTTTGAGTGTTTTTATGCTAATTTTGTATCTTTTTGTGGTGATTTTGCAACCCTTTTCATTGATTCTGTGCCAGTTTTGGTGGTTTTGCATCATTCTATGGTAATTTTAAGTGTTTTTGTGGGGGGTGTCTTTGCACTTTATGTCCTATTTACTGAAGTGGTAACAGACTGAGCAGATCAGCTGCACATATTCACATGATATTCATGAAAACAGAACAATATTAACTGGTGGTTGTGCATCTTTTTGTGGCAGTTTTGCATATTTAGTATATAGATAAAAACCCACAGCAGCGTGTCTGGCTGGTTTAGTGTCTTTTTTTAGTGTCTTTGATGAGAACAGACTGGGAGCAGCTGCACATGTTCACATGATTTCTGAAATAGAGCAGTATTAACGGGTGATTTAGCATCTTTTTGTGCTGATTCTGCACCTTATTTTGGTGGTTAAACATCTATTTGTGCTGATTTTACGTCTTTCTGTTGTGATTTTGTGTTTTTTTTTGTGGTGATTTTACAGCAGATATTGTCGTGTCATTATTATTTCATAGATGTATTTGAATAAAACCCAGAGCGATGCGTCCGGCTGTTTGAAGGTTAAAATGAAAGTGAAAGTAAAGGTGTTTAGACGAGGTGAACCTGCACAGGAAGAGGAGGACGAGAACACGATGGAACAGAGGAAAGAGCTTCTGACGGCATCGGTGTGATTTAACACAAACAGAAAGGTGTGTTTGGAGGACGGATTGTGAGGGAAGGTGGAAGTCAGCCATTTTTAACCATATAAGGTAGAACAGGACGATGGCTGCAGGCTGCTGTGATTGGCTGAAATCTGCTGGAGAGACTTTAACTGAACAATGAGCTTCTAATCAGAGAGAATTTGAAGTAGAATGAAAGGATCTGGATGGAAAATAATGATTTAAGCATCAGCCTTGGTTGATGATGAGTTTAGGGAAGGCTGTGTTTTACAGTTTTTGGCTCATAAATGGTTTCATGTTGAGAGAAACTGTTTGTTGGGAAACTAAATATCTTTAATCCCTTCCTTCATTCAGTTTAGTCCTTAAATCCTGACATTTGTCCTCTGGTGAACCTTCAGGTGAGTGCTACGTCTGCGCCTCCAATGAACCCTACCGGAAGGTCGACTACACCAAGATCAGCGTTCCCAGCTGGAAGCCCGGCGCCGCCAGTGGTACCGGCGCCGCCGGATCCACCCGGACCTCCACGGCGTCGGCGGGCGTGTCGACCAGCAGCTCCGTCTCTAAAGAGAGACCCGAGGGCCGGGAGGGTCGGGAGAGCAAAGACTTCATCAAACCCAAGCTGGTGACGGTGATCCGCAGCGGGGTGAAGCCTCGGAAGGCCGTCCGGATCCTCCTCAACAAGAAGACGGCTCATTCCTTCGAGCAGGTTCTGGCCGACATCACCGAGGCCATAAAGCTGGACTCTGGAGCCGTGAAGAGGCTCTACACGCTGGACGGGAAGCAGGTGAGTTCTTACCTGAAACTGGACTGTGATGCTGTCAAAACACAGAGTTCTGGTTCTACAACACGGCAAGTTCTTGAGGCTGTTTAGTGTTTATTCAGGCAGATAAGAAGATTATTAAAACTTCACAGCCTCAGACAGGACATCTGTTTTTCACATTAACCCTTGTGTCGTCCTGCAGGTCAAATTGACCCGTTTGGAAAAAAATATATTTTCACAGTGAAACTTCTGATGTCCACATTTTCAACATTTTTGGGAAATCTGTGAACATTTTTTGGTGGAAAAAAAGAAATGTTAAAAAAGTTTCTTAAGAACATTCACATAAAAATCAATCAAAATCTAGCGAATTTTGCTGGATTTTGGTAGATTTTTCTGTGAATGTTCTTAAAGAAAATATTAGACGTTTTATTGATATATATGGAATCACTGTAGATATTTTTAGGATTTTTTGGGAAGATTTTTACTCATTTTTTGAAAATATTTGCAAGAATATTTTTGCCAAATTTGGGGGATTTTTTTAAAAAATAAAACTTTTAAGGGAAACTTTTAAGGAATTATTGGAATTTTCTTCCTGAAGGTTTTGCAAATTTTCAGAAATTTGTGGAATTTTTTTGCTGATTTTTTGGATTTTTTTCAGACAAGGAAACAGTATGTTTTGGCGCTCGTAAATGAAGACAACAGGAGGGTTAAACAAATTTCCCCACCTTACTTTCTAAATTACAGTGGTCCCTCGTCTATTGCGGGAGTTATGTTCCAGAACCCTCATTTTTTCCAGTTGGAGAGTTTAACGTGTTTGAACTGTGAGCTGCAGTTAATTTGCTGAAAACATCCTGGAAGTCTTTATCAGCTCCAACTGGGTTTAAGGATTTAAATTTATCACATGTTCAGCTATTTATAACACACACACACACACACACACACACACACACTGTTTGAAGTGTGTCGATGACAGTGCAGAAGTAAAGCCGATGCAGCAGAGAACAGATTAATACACGCACTTTGTTATGCATACACACACACACACATTATTACACACTCACACACACACGCATTATTACACACTCACACACACACACACACACACTGAGTTCACTCACAGACACACACACACCGCCTCTGTTTGTTCTGATGTTCCTGCAGCAGCTTCCGAGAACAGAAACAGTTTTAGATTCTAGATTCTACTTCATGTTTAGTTCACACTAAAAGTAACATTTTCCTGGCTGCACTTCCTCTGTTTAAAAATAATATTAATAGAAAATCTGTCCACATGAACGTCTTTTTACCAAGAACTTGTTCTGACCAACCACCGATCACACATGTTGATATGAAAGTTTACCAAGAATGCACTTTTTAAAGACAAACTTCTCCAAAGTGACTCAAAATTTGTCCCACGTGACCCAAAACATGTCCAAGCTGACTAAACTTTGGTCCAAAATTAGTCCAAATGTGTCTGACATGACAAAAACGTCTCAACAAATGACTCCAAATTTGTCCAAAATGATTTAAATTGTTTTGTGTCTCATTTTTGTAATATTTTATTCTTTGTCTATATTTGCCTTTTTTTGTCCGATTTTTGCTGTTTGTCTCATGTTTTTTGTCATTTTGTGGTTCCTTTTTGTCTTGCTTGTGTTTTTTATCTTATTTTTGTCATTCTGTGTTTTGCTTTGGTCATTGTTTTGTGTAATTTGTCTATTTTTTTATCATTTTGTTTCTCACTTTTGTCATTTTTTTTGATCGTTTTTGTCGTTTGTCTAATTTTTCTGTTGCTTTGTAACTTTGTGTGCGTGCATGTGTGTGTGTGTGTGTGTGTGTGTGTGTGTGTGTGTGTGTGTGTGTGTGTGTGTGTGTGTGTGTGTGTGTGTGTGTGTGTGTGTGTGTGTGCAGCTGACCTGTCTGCAGGACTTCTTCGGGGACGACGACGTCTTCATGGCCTGTGGTCCAGAGAAGTTCAGATACGCTCAGGATGACTTTGTTCTGACGCACAGCAGCAAAACTCAGGCCTTTGTCACCGGTAACACAAACACAACACAAATAAACACACAATACAGCTTTAAATATGTGTTTTAGATTTAATGGAGCAAAGTTTTACCTTCAGAATGTGATTATTTTCAGAGTTAAAGGCCCTTAAAGTGTGTAGAGGTGGGTCCAGATGAAGTGATGAGGTTCATAAATGATGGAAAAAGTCCATTAAAAACTTCATCAGTCCAGCAGATAGACACATGACATTTTCAGGGCTTCAAAGCACATTTGAGTTCTGATAAAAACTGACACCAGATCAGTTTTACATCCACTCCAGGTGTCACAGTCTAAAGACTACATCTGCTTTTTGTTCAACAACTTTTCCAGTTTGTTTTAGCAACCAAACCTACACTAGAGTGAATCATGTCTATGAGATGATCCTGGTATCTTCTGTGTGTAAAAATGCTCCTTTCATCGTCTACAACTTGTTCTGACCAACCACTTATCACACATGCTGATATGAGCCTAGAAAGTTTACCCACAATGCACTGTCTACAAAGAATAAAACTTCTCTAAAGTGACTCAAGATTTGTCCAAAATGACCCAAAACCTGTCCAAGCTGACTACACTTTGTTCCAAATGTGTCCATAATTACTCAAAATTTGTCTAACATGACAAAATGTTTCAAGAAATAACTCCAAATTTGTCCAAAATGACAAAAACATCTCTAAAATGACTAAAAATGTGTCCATATTGATCAAAAAGTTATGTAAAACGACTCAAGTGAAGAGGAGTCTTCAAGAAAATGTACAAAATTGAAGTTATTTGAAGTTTTCCCTCAACTAAATTTGTCCAAAATGACCCAATTCTTGTCTGAAAAGACAAAAACATCTCTAAGGTGACTCACGATTTGTCCAAAATGACCCAAAACCTGTCCAAGATGACTAAACTTTAGTCCAAAATTACTCAAAATTTGTCTAACATGACAGAAAAATTTCAAAATTTTGTCCAAAATCATTCAGGTCTTGTCTAAAATGACAAAAAAAATCTCTAAAATGACAAAAAAAAAGTCTAAAATTATCAAAAAATTCTTTAAAATGACTCAAGTGAAGAGGAATCTTCAAGAAAATGTACATATTGGAAAATTATTTGAGTTTTCCTTCAACCAAATTTGTCCAAAATGACCCAATTCTTGTCTAAAAAGACAAAAACTTCTCTAAAGTGACTCAAAAATTATCCAAAACGTCAGGCAGGCTCTCAGGTTGTAAAAACAATAAAACAAACTTTAATAAAACTTATGAGTCCAGTAGAGACGAGAACAAGCGACTGATGATTCAGAAAACCAGACTCAGGTGGAACTAATGAGACAATCAGAGGAGAAAAAACACACAGGAGGAGTTTAAACTCAAAAGACAACAACTTATCAAGTTATGAGGCTCAGAAATGATGAAAAAGTCAATAAGAAGTGAAATTTGAGTTTCAGATTCATCAGATTTTATATTAAATGACCCAAAGATGAGTTTTGAATTCTGTTATTTTTGTGTTTTTCTCACCTCTCTGCAGTTTCTACTTTAAAATCTGAATTAAATATGAATTCCTGGTGAGAATAAAAGTGAAATAAACCTGTTGTTTCCATGCAGAGTGCAGAGCGAAGTCGACCCGATCGGCGGCTCCTCAGAAAACTCCCAAAACTCCGAGCGGCGCCGGACTGTCGTCCTCCAGAACTCCTCCCAGAGGCCCGACCAGGACCAAGTCCCCGGCTCCAGGTGAGACGTTCAGCCTGGTGGACACCTCCAAGTTCAGATCAGCTCCCATTAAATAAAGACGTTTCTGATCCAAACCGGTCTGACTCATTAAATATTTAGTATCTGCAGATAGAGTCCTAATCTGACACCGTTTTGCTGATAAAACCCATGAACTGTGGCTCCACAGGCCTGGATTCTCTACATGATGTGTTGTAGATTACCCGGTTTTTCCATTTTAAACTTGGTCCAAAATTACTCCAATAATGTCCAAAATCACAAAAAAATGCAACAATTTGCTTAAAATTTGTCCTAAATGACAAAATACTGTCTAAAGTTATTTAGATTAATCCAAAATGACTTTTAAAATGTGCAAAATAACATAAATGACTTGAGACTTATCCAAAATGTGAAATATATATGTCCAATATATCTTCAAATTCATCCATGATGACAAAAATAACTTAAAGGTTGTCCAGAATTACTTAAAATTGGTAGAAAATGACCATAAAATGTCCAACATTATTTAAAGATTCTCCAAAGTGACTCAAGAAAATGTTCAAAGTGACTTAAACTTTGTTTAAGAAGGCCAAAGGTAGCAAATGGTGCTTAAAATGTATCCAGATTAAATCAAATAATGTTCAAAATGACATATAATACCCCAGATTACTTAAAAATTCGCCAAAATAACTTAATATTTGTCCAAAATAACCAAAAAAATGTCAAACATTACTTGAAATTGTCCAAAATGACGAAGTTAAATTGTGGGAGTTTAGCACCAACAGGCACCATGACTAAGACTCCTGTGGAGGTTAATCAGAACTTTTGATAATTATTATTGAAGAACAGTCATAAAAAGTGCTAATTCTCAGGAAAGTTCTGTGACGATCTCAAAAGATAGAGACGTTCTCAGAAAGTGTAAATTCTACTGAGAGTGAAAATAAGTGAAAATGTTCAGATTAGGTTCTGGTTAGAGAAAGTGTTTGACCAATCAGAACGCTCCTCTCTCCTGTGCAGCCAATGAGGCATCAGGATCCCAGTCAGGGGGGAAATCATCCAGGTCCAGTCCGACTCCCAGCAGCCCCGGGTCACGAAGAAGCCTCAAGGTCAGAATATCAAAGAATATTACTACAGAATATTAAAGAAATAACTGTATTTTTTTGCAAAAAAAAATTAAAAATCAAAGCTAAAACCTGTTAAAAATGGTTAAAACATTAAAAACATGTATTTTTTTTACAGTGCATGTTTAAATCTGTGTCTCTTCAGTCTAACTCTGATTAAATGTGATTCTCTGCAGATTTCTCCTCGTCGAACTTCTTCCACTGACGTTAACGGAGAAGCTGAGCAGCCGGACGAAGCTGTAGAAGGTTGGACTGTTTGGAAACAGAATATTTTAGATTTAATTTAACTTGTTGTGTTTGACTGCAGCTCTGAGATCTTCAGGCTGAATGTCAGAGTGAATTACTGTGAAACCTGAAACTCTCAGCGCCGTTGGATTAAATGTAAATAAATCGATCTAACGTCTGATCTTCTGCTCACAGTGAACGGAAACCGATCGGTTTCTTCCTCCATCATCAACGAAAAATACAAAGTAGGAAAAGTGATCGGAGACGGAAACTTCGCTGTGGTGAAGGAGTGTGTGGAGAGGTAAAAAATCAATAAAACTTATCTTCTAACCACCACAACTGATCTGTTTTAATAGACAACAAACTAAAAACAATCATAAAAGAAATAAAAGCTGATAAATTATACTGTACTAAAGGAAAATGCAGACAACTAAATCTAGCTAAGCCAGAAACAGGAGAAAACAGCAATAAATAATATAATTTAAAACCAACACGGACTTGATGATGATTGGTGGAAGTATTTGGGTTCTTAGTGATGATTGGTTGATGTATTTTTGTCCTTAATAATGATTGGTGGATGTATTTAGGTTCTTATTGGTGATTGGTGGATGTCTTTGTTCTGACCTACAGGTCGACTGGTCAGGAGTTTGCTCTGAAGATCATCGATAAAGCTCGCTGCTGTGGGAAGGTAACACTCACCTGTTCACTCCTCACACACCTGAGTTATAAAAAGATTGATAAAGTGTTTCATGTTGGTTCCTCCTGTTAGAACTACAGAGGAGGTTAACTTCAATGTAGACAAGTAGACTGAAGATGTTATGATGTTGAATCTGTGTGGAACAGGAACACCTGATAGAGAACGAGGTGGCCGTCCTCAGGAGAGTCCGACATCCGAGTATCATCCAGCTGATCGAGGTGGATGAGACGCCAAGTCAGCTGTTCCTGGTCATGGAACTGGTCAAGGTGCCGATTCCTGTCCTCATCATCATCACCCTCCTCTTCTTTGTGGTTTATTGTCCAACAACTTGCACTTTTGTTTTGTTTACTTCGACATCTCATATCAAGCAGTAATAATTCTGATTGTTCTGATTGTGTTCTGTAGGTGTTCTGATTGTGTTGATACCTTGTTCCTCCTGCAGGGCGGCGACCTGTTTGACGCCATCACTTCCTCCACCAAGTACAGCGAGAGAGATGCCAGCGCCATGGTGTTCAACCTGGCTGGAGCCGTCAAATACCTGCACAGGATGAACATCGTACACCGAGACATCAAACCAGAGAACCTGCTGGTACACAACACAGTAACACAACATAGTAACACAACACCGACACAGTTCAGAGGTTTAAAGTGTTGTTTTGTTGTGTTATTTACGGTGTTGTGTTGTCCTCCAGGTGTGTGAGTATCCAGATGGCACTAAGTCTCTGAAGTTGGGGGACTTTGGTTTGGCGACGGTGGTTGAAGGTCCTCTGTACACCGTATGTGGAACACCGACCTACGTCGCCCCGGAGATCATTGCCGAGACAGGGTGAGAGGAGGAGTTAAAGTCTGACCGACCAATCAGAGGAAGAGTTAGAACTTGCAGACCAATCAGAGAAAGAGATAGAGTCTAACCAATCAGATGAAGAGTTAGTTTCTGACGGACCAATCAGAGGACGAGTTCGAGTCTGATGGACCAATGTGAGGACGAGTTAGAGTCTGACGGACCAATTGGAGGAAGAGTTAGAGTCTGACGGCCCAATCAGAGGATTTTGATGCACAGATCAGTATGTTCCTGGTTTCTTGTCTCATATGAACCTGCTTTGTGTTGTTTTTGTGTAGTTATGGTCTGAAGGTGGACATCTGGGCGGCTGGAGTGATCACATACATCCTGCTGTGTGGGTTTCCTCCGTTCAGAAGGTCAGTCCAGTAATCAGTCAGTCCTTCAGCATTTTTTTTCTATCTTAAATTCTGTGAGTTAATACCCATTTCTGATCCTCAGTGAGAACAATGTCCAGGAGGAACTGTTTGATCAGATCCTCAGAGGGAAGCTGGAGTTTCCATCTCCAGACTGGGACACAATCAGCCTCCCAGCAAAGGTACAGAGAACTCATTTAACCTGAAGTCCTGGTTCATTTCTACTCACTGTACCTCATTAATACTCACTGTGGCTCATTTTCACTGTAATCTAAAGTCCTACAACTGAATGGAACAGAACTACCATAAAGAAAGAGAGAGAACTCAGAAATGTCTTCTGTCAGTAGGGGAATCAGAAAAAAAATGTTGATTGTTTTACACATTGCTAACAGTCACATGACCTGTTCTGCAGATGCTGATTAGTCAGATGCTGCAGGTGAACGTAGACGCTCGATTCACTGCCGAGGAGGTTTTGTCTCACCCCTGGGTGACGGTAAGAACCACCGATACCAACAGAAAGACTCTGTAAAGATATTTCTACACGTTTGCTAACTTTCATACTAAAGCTCGTTGTTGTGTTTGTTCAGGATGAGGCTCCTGTGGACTCAAACACTGTGAGCTGCACTGAAGACCAGCCCAGTGGAGACGCAATGGAACCAGAGCAGGAATCCCCCATACTGGAAACCAAACAGGTTCCTTCACCTCTGGTCTAAAACATCACCGTCCATCAGCTGGAAACCCAACAATTCTCATCTGTTCAACAAGGAATCCAGAAAGTTTCCTCCATCTGGTCTGGACTGGAAACCAGACGAGTTCCTTCTAATCTGATCTAGATTCAGTTGTATGAACCAGATAGGTTTTGTCTTCTGGAAACCAACAAGTCCAACATGATCCAGTCTAGGAAGAATCTGGTTCCTTCTACTGCAAACCAAACAAGTTGCCTCCAGTCTGTTGAATGTTCTGTGCTTTCTACTGGAAACCAAACAAGTTCCTTCACTCCCTTCTATCAGCTAGAAACAGAATCTAACACCTTCTCATTTGGTCCCCCTTACCCTAGAGAGTTTCCTTAATGTCTGGTCTGGACTGAAAACTAGACGAGTTCCTTCTAATCCAGTCAAGAACCTGTTATAATGACTCCTGTCCAGAACACGTCCTCTTGGAAAAGAGGAAGCCAACTAGTCCAACCAGTCTAGGACAGAACCTGTTTCATCAACTGCAGACCAAACCAGTTCCCTCCAGTCTGATCTTGACTGTGCTTCCGTATCTACTGGAAACCAAACAAGTCACTTCCCCCTTGTTCTTGTTCCATTTCACCTTCCTGAAACTGAGGAAACATCTCTGTTTGATCATCTAGTCTACAAAATATGTCTGTTTCTTTGACTGTAAACCAAACCAAACACGTATCAAAGAGTCCCGTTTCATTCTTCTGGAGACCAAACCAGTTACCCCCTTTTTGATCTAAACCATGTCCAGTTCAGTCTGACTGACACCAAACCCCTGAACGCATCGATATGAAACCAAACACAGCCCCTCATGACATTTTATCTTCGACGTATAGAACTAGTTCTATCTCCTAAGATCTAGTATCTGCCCCGAACAGAAATGTTCTTGAAAAAGTAGTCTAGAAAACTATGATCTAGAAAATGTTCTCTTTTATCTCCTACAAAAGTTGCTGCACCCCTGGTTCAGAACGTGTTCCTGTTTCTCCTACAAGAAACAAACTAGAACCAGTCACACTTTAACGACTAGAAAACAAACAAGTTCCCTCACATCTGATCTAGAACATCTTGAATTTTGTTTATTAGCAACCAAACAAGTTCCCTTAAATCTGGTCCAGAATGCACATCCTTTTGTCTTCTAGAAACCAAACACATCGTGTACATCTGATCTAGAATATGTTCCCTTTCATCAACTGGAATATAAACAAGTTCCCTATAGTCTGGCCCAAAATAGAACCTGTTAAATCCTTCAAATCAAATAAGTTTTTGAGAGTCTCGTCCAGAAAACATATCATTTCATCTCCTGCAGACCATACCAGTCCTGCTCCTCTGATCTAGATTATCTTCTGTTCCATAAACCAAGCAAGTTGCCACAAATCTGATCTAGAACATCTTGACTTGTATTTATTAACAACCAAACAAGTTCCCTCAAACCTTGTCTAGAACCAGTCACCCTTCAGTCAGTAGAAACCAAACAAGTTCCCTTGGCACTGTTCCAGAACACGGTAACTTTCATCTATTAAAAAAAAAAAAAACAAACCAGGTTCCCTTAAATTAGGTCTAGAATACAACCGTATTCACTGACTGGAAACCAAACAGGTTCCATGAAGTTTGATCTGGAACACACTCTCCTTCATCAGCTGGAGGATTAACAAATTCCCTTAAATCTGATCCAGAATGCACATAATTTTATCTTCTGGAAACCAAACACATCTGATCTAGAATATGTTCCCTTTCATCAACTATGGAATCTAAGCAAGTTCCCTGCAGTCTGGCCCAGAATAGAACCTGTTAAATCCTGGAAACCAAATGAGTTCTTCAGAGTCTTGTCTAGAAAACAAATAATTTTATCTTCTGCAGACCAAACCAGTCCTGCTCCTGTGATCTAGATTATCTTCCAAACCAAACAAGTTCCCTAAACTCCGGTCTACAACACATTCCCTTTGTTTTACACTTGGACTGTTTGGGTTCCCTCTCCTTCGACTTCAAAGGGAACCATATCCTCCTATCTCTGGATCCAGACTGTTTGATCTACTGGTAACAAATCAGGTTTTCCAGTATGAGTTCAAATTCATCTCCTGGAAACTGTTCTGGACTGTCTAAATCTATGGAAAACGTTCACAGAGCCTGTTTCTGCTGCTGCTGCTGAGCTCCATTTTGATTTGGTGAGACGCTGATGACATCATGTCCCGGTTACTTGAAGGACTCTGGGATAAAGGTGCTGCTGGACTCGTCCAGAATCACAGAACTGGGCCGTTGCTTCCTGAAAACGGCCTTTTACCTCTGAAAACACTTCGACAGATTAACCAGGAGATCCACCTCCAGACGTCCCTCTGGTTCAGGGACGGTCCTCTCTGCCGAGGCCTCCAGGATGTCTTCCATTAGTTCTGGGAAACGTCCCACTTCTTCTGCCTTTCACCTCCAGTTCACCTTCTGCTGGCCCGAAGGACGTTCCTCATTGTTCTACCCAACACCGACTGAGCAGAAGATCCAGTTCTGTGCCTGTTTACGCTGCTGATTAATTCCTCTTCAAACCCTGAATCTCCGTCTTTTCTTCCCAGAACTTCTTATTCGCTGTATCGAGACAAAAGGCTCATTGTTTTGGAGTTTTAAAGGTGAGCTTTGCCGAACATGTCATTAGTTGTTTCTCTCTCAGTTTGGTCATTTTCAATGCAAATTCATTCAACTTGAAACACAATTATTCAATTTGACCACTTCAGATGTGTTGGCACAGATTTTTCAAAAAAGATTCTCACCTTTAATTTGTCAGAAAAACATTCTACATTAGGACTAAAACTCCAAACGTTGAGCCATATCTGTCAATTCGTCTCGACCCTCCGTCGGCTTCGTCACCGTTTCTCAAACTAACCGAGAGACTTCAAACCTCAAACGTCCATGAACTGTTCCTGAAGCAGTTCCAGTCCGGATCCTCTGCTGAGTTTACAGAAGCGTACAGAGGATAAAATGTGCTGTAAATACTGTAAATATCACTCTGTGTGTCGGTGTCTGTCTGTGTGAGTCTGTTGTGAAGTAGGAAACAGTAGCAGTTTTGAAAAAAAATAATGAAAAGAAACAATCTCATCATAGACATGTGGAATCAGCACCCAAAACAAACCTTGTTTACCAAAAATACAAGATTTTCCACATTGATATTAAAACATTCTGACATTTTGAAAGGTATTTTCAAGAGTTAGCTACTTAATAAATGTGAGATCTAAGGTTTCTGCAGGGTGTTGATGAACTGTAATGAAAGAGTTCTTACCTTAAATCTCTTTCTTTATGAGGTCACGTGTCTGTGACGTCCACCAATCATATGCTCCATTCACATCATCTGTCTTGTTCTGGTTGTCCATTGCTGAAAGTGAAGAAACGCTGAGTGTGAATCGGTGTGTTTGGGCAGCTGTAAGGACTTAATGTGAAAAGGATGAGGTTCACATGTGAGTTTGATGTGTTACTTTGTGTAAAACTTGAACAGAAGTGTGAGTCGGCACCTGGACTGATGCAGTGTTATGACCTTACCCTCGAGCTCACCCGTCCATGGCCTTGACCTTCGGCTGCAGTCGCTGCTTCAGGGTTTGGCTGAACCTGACCAACAAAACCACACATCAAAACGGCTGCTGATTCATTTCCTGTCCATCAAGTAACCGACTTTACAAGATACAATCAGAAAAATGTTGAACCACTCAGATGTTGAAAAGCTCTCAAAGCGTTTTGCAGGACTGAACACATTCTGTCCCTTTAAGTCAGAAAAACAAAACAAATCTGAATCAGCTGTATTCAAGAATTGTAACTAGGAATGTCTGATCAAATTCTTTTGGCCTCAATCTGATCCGACTTATTTAATATTTAGTATCTGCCAACATCAAATACAGGAGGTCCTCGACTTACGTTGGAGTTCCATTCCTACGGATCGATGTAAATCAGAACTCTGGTGAAAATGTAAACAGTCGTTCCGTGCATCACGATATCGATCAGTTCATCATAAAAGTCATGAATACCAATGACTTTCATGAATGTATGAGTCATTTTACAAGAAGACAACAGAATATGCTGCACTGTTTTTGCAAGTTGATCTAATAATGCTGATGTTGGTCGGTGTTTCTTCCTCTTCCCAGTGTTTTATTTTATCTAATTTCACTTCCATGGAGACGGCTTTCCTTTTCTTCCAAGCATCAGAAGAGTCTGACTTATGCTGGTAGCCATCATGAAGGACAAAAAGTTAGTGAATGTAGCACAATCCAAGGTGGCGTACAACCGGAGAATGTAAACAAAGCGTCTTATAGCGCTGAGGTATTCGTCCGCTTCACTCGCCAACTATTTCCACGTACCCAGTTCTGACATAACGGCGAAATGCTGTAGGTCGAGGACGTTGTAAACTGAGGATCCCCTGTATTGTGGATGAGCTGTAGTACCTGGTTGCACCACCAGGTGGCTCTCTAATACTGTAGTGACCAGAGGAGGTGGACAGTTCCATGTCAACAGAAATCACTGTGGACATTTGGCCAGAATAGGGCACCATGACTGGTGTTCTGTGACACTTAATGACCTACAGCTAGTGCACATAATGGCTTTTCTTCCCCAACAACAGAACCACCGATAGATGGTTGTCGGCTTAAAATATACAAACATTAAAAACAAACCATCCTGCAGCCCATGTGTATTACCACTACTGATTACAACAGTATTAGCATTACTAGCACATAATGATGCATTTAGCATGTTGCAAACGCGCTAAACCACTTCAACTGGACCTTCGACAGCAGCCAAACCCTCCAGCAGTGGCTCAGCCTCGGACCTTCTATGCCTGCTATGAACCCAGTGGTCTTAATTATTTTCTCTTTGCTTTATACCAAACCAAGAGGAGCCTTCTGTTGATGCCGTCAGTGCTGCAGCCTCCCAGGTCCAACCAGTATCTCCAGTTTGTGCTAGAGCATCTGTTAGTTCTAACTGTTAAAGGTCCACGATGGCGGTGTTGCATGTTTTAACCCAAATTTATCTCCCGTTTGTCCGAATCCTTCAAGATTCATTTTTTTATTCTATTGGGCAATAAAAACAACTTTTGTGAAATTAATAACAATGTCGTTTGGTCAAAGTATCATTTCGTTGTGCTGATCAACAAACTTGTCGCATTCAAGAACCGCTTAGTATCTGAGAATACTACTTGGCACAGCGGATAACTGTAATCCAGTGCATCAGTATTTTTATTTTCATTGTAAACTGAGCTGCTGGTTTAGTGGAAGTCGACACGAATGACGGCTTCAGTTGGACCTGGGCGGCTGCCATCACTGTGTGTGAATGTGTTTTTATCCAATGCAGAGTGTGTTTGATCATTTCCCATCATGCCTCATTGTAGACAGGAACTGATTTTTTTTTTATTATGTGCAGTAGACAAAACTAGGATTGACCCAAACTGGGCTGGTTTTCCTGAAACGAATCTCTGAGGTTGGTTTACATTCAGTCAGCTAAAACTAGTGAACAGCTAAAGATTACAAGCACTTAATTTTAGAGACAATCCATTAGCTTAAGTGTTTTGACTGAAGCCCTCAGCCTTGAATCTGGTAGCTAACAAACTTTACTATGTAAAAACTAATTAATTATCACGTGTTTCTGGTCCTGATCTGATTGGATTCATTTAATATTAAGTTTCAGCTCAAAAAGAGTCCTAATCTGGTAATATTCTTGAGATAATTGAGGTACATCATGTACAGTTTCATTCAATTATTGACAGAGAATACTGCAGTGAAGAAAATGATAAAAGTTTAGCTAGCAATGTGCACCATGACAAACACTTATGTGACCATTAATGACCTCCAATTAGAGCTCATGTGTTCAGGACAAACTAGGAGTCCCAGTTTGTACTACATGTGAATACATGAGCTTGAATTGGAGGTCATTAATGGTCACTTAAGTGTTTGTCATGGTGACAACTGGTAGCTAAACCCCTATGATTTTCTTGACTGCAGTATTCGCAGTCAATAATTGATTGAAACTAGGAGTTCCCTGATCCCAGTTTACTCCAGATTAGGACCCCTAAAGTTCTACCACCAACTTTATGATGCCTGTATGACAGGAAACTAAGGTTTCAGGTTTGATAACAGCCTCAATCCCTGGGGTGAGATCACAACATCAATGCTAATAAACGTTATTTCTTTTAATCTCAATGCTGTTCCTACTAAATGTAGCAAAGATTGATGATGTTAAAATCTGAGTCTTTCCTCTTTCTTTGAGATGCTTTGAGGAAAACTAGCTCTGCTTGAGGTGGGAGGAAGAGTGTTTGGAGAACACGCTGTGGACATGTTTTAATGCTAACGATGATCTGTAATGTGATGTGTGTTGATATGAAACGTGTATGTTTGCTGGGATCGGGGTGGACGAGACACAAGCCCTGATTTGTATCCAGACAAGATGAATTCAACTGTGAAAATAAAACTAATGCAGTCGAACCACATCTCTGAGAATGAGTTTGTACGGTGGGAACAACAGCTGAAAAACTGCAGAGACAAAAGGTGACATTAAAGCCTTTTTCTGTGGATGGTTACTAATCAATTTACTTCATTCTGGTTCTGCTTTTCCTCCACAGATTAAATGTTTTGACTCCTACACAGAGAGGTGATAAAGTTAAACTCGAATTATTTGTTGAATCTGGTCTCTTACAATCAGGAGAGCTTCGAGGAACTCTGGGGATGGTTCAGGAACCTCTGATAACTCAAAAATGGTTCCTCAAAGATCCTTATTAAAACCAGTTCCTCTAGGATTCTTTCGTAGATCTCTGCAGGCTAACATTTACATTTTACCTCATTAGAACTTTAAAATGTTGTTATATTATGACTGTGTACATTGCAAAATTTGCACATTTAACAACAATAGTTAGCTATAACAAACAGCTAAAAGTAACAGTTGGCTCAAAGTTACAACTAACGAGCTGAAAGTAAAATAATTGGCTAAAAGTACTCGCTAGCTAATCTAAAGCTAAATTTATCTAAAAAGAATAGCTAGGTAACTAAAAGTAATAGCTAGCTAAAAGAAACAACTAGTTAGCGAAGAGTAATAGCTAGCTAAAAGTAACAAATACTCAGCTAAAAGTAACACCTGGTTAGCTAAAAGTCATGAATAGCTAAAAGTCACAATTTGCTCAAAATCATAGCTAACATAAATAACTCTGGACATTACATGTAAAGAGTTAGCTAAGATTACACTGTTAGCTAGCTATTTACCGACACTGAAGTAGTCATGGTTAGTTCTCTAGGAGGTCGTTGCCAAAATGGTAAATAAATCACAGTATGTCAAATACACAGAATATTGAGGAGTAATCAGTTGCTTATTTACCCCGAAGTAACAGGAAGAAAATTGCCACCAACTGAAAAGTTCTGTTGAGCTGCTGGATGTTTGTGGACGTTTTAGAGAAAGTCAAACTGTGAGAAAGTGTCAACGTTTTATTTGGATTAAAAAGTGGGAATGTTTGGTTACACATGAAAACACATTTCTATCTCACACTGGTACGAAACCAGTCCAACGGGTTTTCTCTCCGACGACACTTTAAATCAGAAACAGACTGAAAAATCCAACCGCGAGGCTGTAAAGTGCAAAAATTCAGGGAAAAGCAACACAGACGCTGAGAGATTTTCTTTGTCAAACACCGACCGTCTCCAAACTCTCATTATGGAAATGTTTTGAGTCGTTGTGGACAGTTTTTGAGTAATTTTGGACAATATTCAAGGAATTCTGGAAAAAGTTTGAATTATTTCGGACAGTGTTATCGTTATTCTGGACATAAAAACATACTTTTATAAGCGCGTATATTAGCTGAAGTATCTACCAGTGTTACAGGACAAAACATTTGAACAGTTAAACGTCCTAATAATGGTCCCATTTGGTTCAAACCACAACTGGTGTTTTTCTTCAGTCATAACTCACCTGGAGTTTCTACTAAAACCTGCCTCATCATCAGTTTAAACCTCCTCAGATCTGGACCTCAAACTCTGCTCCTGGTGAACTAGAGTAAAGAGAAAACAAGTCTTTTAGTCACTTTTAGAACCATTGGGAAAAATGTGGAGACCAGCTTCAGTCTTTCAGTTTCCATCGTAGATCCAACAGCTTCGTGTTAAACAGTTACTGGACCATAATTAGGAAATAGAACAACGAAAGAGAATCCAGACGAATAAACCCAACAGTCAGCGAAAGGAAAGGTAAGATTCAGTCCAGCAGAAAGAATCCAACAGAACTAATACATCCGTCAACTGCTCAAATCAAAACCTCCAATAAAGAAACCGAACCAGGTCTGTCCTCTGGACGTGTTCAAACCTCCAGAAGACACACAGAAGGTTTTATTTCCTCGTCAAAGAAATGAAATGTAGTTTTTAGGCACAATGCCTCGTTTCCCTCCTACGACCCCTAAAATCCACTGATCGTCCACAGACTCCACCTGAGAGATCACATCTCCAACCTGCAGAACAACAGAGCACAGTTAGAGAACACAATGAAACACAAAGCAGCAGGAACATCTACAGGAACATCTAGGGACATCTAGGAACAGCTACAGGATCATCTAGAGACATCTAGGAACATCTACAGGAACATCTCGAGGAACATCTACAGGAACATCTAGGGACATCTAGGAACATCTACAGGAACAGCTACATAAACGGTCCCACTATTTCCCACTATGTCTTTCTGTTCGAACATCTGGAGAACTTCATGTTGGTGGTGACGTTGGAAAGGACAGAAAACCTGTGGTCCTCTGAGTTTAACCAATCAGTGTGGACAGGTTTTTGGTATTTTTGACAAGTTTCAAATCATTTTGGACAAATCTGGAGTATGTTTTTGCAAATATTAAATCATTTAAGGCATATTTGTGTCATTTTGGAGAAGTTGGATTCTCCTGGACAAATTCTGAGTCATCCTGGTGAAATTGGACAATTTGAGTCATTCTGGACAAATTCAGGACAATTTTTTAAGTTATTTTTCACAATTTTCAGGACGATAGACAATTTTCCACTGCATTATCAAGGCTAAGGACAAGTCACTTAAATTCCAGTTTTGTCCCATTTGTCTGAAGTTAAAAAATTATTTAACTTTAACTTCTACGAAAACCGAACACTAATCAGACCTTCAATGTGAGCTCGTCCTCGCTCTCTGCTGTGAAGTCAAACAGAGCTTTAGCCTCGGCTTTAACCACCTCCTGTTGGCCTGTGATTGGCTGAGCTGGACCAGAAGAAGAGGAAGAAGAAGAGTTAGATTCCTGAGCAGACTGCTAGTGAAATATCCGTTCATGTTGTTGTGTTTTCTACCGGAGCAGGGCTGGGTGAAGGCTGCAGGGTAAAGCCCCTCTCGGCCCTCCAGTCTTCCTTTGCACCACTCTGCATCCACGTGGTGCATCACCTGGATCAGCGCCCCCTTCTGGAAGGACAGGTCCTCTGCAGTCTGACCGGGGAAGTCGAACAAAGCCACGGCCCACTCTTCTGTCTGCTCAGGCTGAGGAAAAAAAAAGACGTAAAAGGTGAGAAATCAACACTGTGGAGACGGAAACTCACCAGGAGGTTTGATACAAGGATTATTTTATTAAATTAAACCAACCTACAGCGTTAATCAGACAGAAACTGTGGAAACAGAAGGAATCGACAGGTTTTCAACTTTCTAAATGACGCCAACAGGCTACGAGGTGCAAACAGAGGCTAAGAGATGCTAACAGATGCCAACAGAGGTTAAGAAGTGCAAAGAGATGCTAACAGATGCAAACAGAGGGTAAAACATGGTAACAGGTGCTAACAGGTGCGAACACATGCTAGCAGAGGCTAAGAGGGGCTAAGAGATGCTAACAGCTGCTAACAAAGGCTAAGAGGTGCTAACAGAGGCTAAGAGGTGCTAAGGGATGCTAACAGAGGATAAGAGGTGCTAACATGCTAACAGTTGCTAAGAGGTGCTAACATGCTAACAGCTGCTAAGAGGTGCTGATGCTAACAGAGGCTAAAAGGTAGTAACAGGTGCTTACAGAGGCTAAGAGATGGTAACAGATGCAAACAGCTGATAACATATGCTAATAGGTGCTTACAGGTGCTAACAGAGGCCAAGAGATGCTAAAAGATGCAAACAGCTGATAACATTTGCTAATAGGTGCTTACAGGTGCTAACAGAGGCTAAGAGATGCTAACAGATGCAAACAGCTGATAACATTTGCTAATAGGTGCTTACAGGTGCTAACAAAGGCCAGGAGATGCTAAAAGATGCAAACAGCTGATAACATATGCTAATAGGTGCTTACAGGTGCTAACAGAGGCTAAGAGATGCTAACAGATGCAAACAGCTGATAACATTTGCTAATAGGTGCTTACAGGTGCTAACAGAGGCCAAGAGATGCTAAAAGATGCTAGTTTCGACGTTTCCAAAAATCAGCAGTAAGAAATGAAAACACTCACCTCAGACTGTGGAGTCTCAGAGTTGTTTGGAGCAGCTGAGGACATGAGAAAAAAACCCATCAAAATTAAATTCAAAAAGAGGATAAAGATGAGAAAACATTTTATCAGATCTAAAACTGATGTGTGAGACAGCAAAAACAAGAAAGAGAGGTTTGCATATGAGCAGAAATCTGAAATTCAGTTAAAAATCAGACTTCACAGATCAGATGCTAACAACTGCTCACAAATGCTAACAGAGACTAAGAGGCGTTAACAGATGCTAACAGGTGCTAACCGCTGCTAACAGAGACTAAAATGTGCAAACAGATGCTAACAGCTGGTAACAGATGGTAACAGCTGGTAACAGAGGCTAGGAGGTACTAACAGAGGCTAACGGGCGCTAACAGCTGCTAACAGATGCTAACAGCGTCCTCCAGCTCACCGCTGCTCTCCATTGCTCCCGTCTCCGTGGACGCCGGTTTGGTTTCCGCTGGCGACAGCTGTGGGAGGGGCTCCACCACCTCGGTGAAGTTCAGGGGGAAGATTCCGATTCGTCCGTGGATCTGGCCCCGCCCCCACTCCTGCCCAATCAGCTGCAGGAGGGCGATGACGTCACCCTGAGAGAAAGTGAGCTCGTCTTCCTCCTCGCCTTCGTAGTCGAACACGGCAACACACCGAGGACCACTGGAGACACAAAACAACACAAACAGACAACAAAGTGGTGAGGTGGAGGCTGTGTGTGTCTGTGTTGTGTGTCTGTTGTGTTACTAACCTGACAGTAGCAGGTTCTGGCAGCTCTTTTTGCTCCACAGGCAGAATGGACTGAAGAGGAAAATATAAATGTTTAGTCTGTGCGGTTATAAACAGAGCTACTTCTGGACTCACAAACAAGTAAAACAACACAAACAAGACAGAAAAATTACAAAAACAAGACATTAATTAACAAGACACAAGACGATGAAAACAAGACAAAAACAACACAAAACAACACAAAAGACAAAAGAGACATAAAATGCAAAAGAGACTAAACACAAAACCAAAAGAAGAAAAAATGAAATAAACATGACACAAAATAACACAAACAAGACACAAAATGAAATAAACGAGACACAAAATGCTAAAAACAAAACACATATGAAATGACATCAAGTGAAATAAACGAGACAAAACGACATAAATGAAACACAAAATGACATGAGACACAGAGCAACATAATGAGACACGTGACAATGAAGAATTACAAAATAAAAGACACAGAAGAACAAAAACAAGACGAGAACCGAGGCAAATCTTTTCTGCCCATGTCTGTTAATTCAGACTGGGTCACCTGAGAGTCTGACAAGCCTTCTAAGGCTGGCTTGGACTGGTCCTGATCCAGACCCGGTTCTGGCTGAGGGTCCAGGAGACACTGTGGAGGGCTGATCACAGGGGAGGAGACAGTTTGAGACTCGGAGGGACTTGGGTCATCCAGGACGATCAGAACTTCCTGCTTCTGAGAGAAAATAAACAAAATTAAACCCAAAATAACATGATTGGATGAGACTCACACAGGAAGTAGTATGTTGGTGGAATAAAACTACAAAACTACAAGTATTTGGATAGAAAGTAGCATTTTGGTGGAATAAATCACAAATAACTACATGTACTTGGGCAGAAAGTAATATTTTAGGTGGAGTAAACCTTTAAAACTACAGGCACTTGTACAGGAAGTAGCATTTTGGGTGTTTGGGCCGTACCATGTAGCTGTTGAAGAGGGGGTGTCCCGGTTTGGGGCGTGGTGGTAGAGGCGGGCCTTTCTTTGGAGCCCGCTGCGTCTGACTGGCTGGTACAGTAGCAGAAGGCAGGGTCGTGTGAGATGGTGGAAACTGATTGGCTGGTGAGACTGAAGCGGCGGGAGCAGCTTTAGGAGGAGGGATCTGATTGGAGGATGAGGCTGAGCTGACGGTTGGAGGTGGCGGTCTACCAGGGATAGATTTGATTGGTGGAGGACGAAGGGGGAGGAGCTTCACACTAGAGGGACTGGAGGACAGAGAGGGAGAGTCAGGTGACCAAACAGGTGACGTTCACAATCATTTTATCATATTCAATTACATGTATTTGGATAGAAAGTAGTATTTTAGGTGGAATAAACCTTTAAGACTACATGTATTTGGACAAAATGTAGCATTTTGGGTGGAATAAAACAATAAAACTACATGAACTTAGACAGAAAGTAGTATTTTGGTGGAAGAAAACTATAAACCTACATGTACTTGAATAGAAAGTAGTATTTTGGTGGAAGAAAACTATCAAACTACATGTTCTTGGACAAAAAGTAGTATTTTGGTAGAATAAAACTATAAAGCTGCAGGTCAGGGAGAGTCAGGTGCCCAAACAGGTGAAGTTCACAACTACTTTATAATTTTTTAAGGGTCAAAAAGATGTAAAAAAGGAGGATTTTCTCCAGGAAAAGTCTCACCGTGGAGGAAGAGGAGGTTCTGAGGAAGTTGGACTGCTGCTGGTTTCAGCTTTGGTTTGGACTTTCCTCAGGGCTGGAGCTGGAGTCTGGTTCTGGTTCGGTGTCGGGGGTTTGGTTGGTCCTGGAGGTTTAGGGGCTGGAACCGGGGCAGCAGAAGGCTTGCCTGGATCTGGTTGTGTCAGTGAGGATCCGGTGGGTTTAGGAGCCAGATTAGGAGCTATAGGTGGAGAACAGACGGCGTTAAACATTTATTCAATCAACAACGATAAAACCTGCCTCCAGGATGGTTGAAAGGCATCTGATCTTTAAATAAAAACACCAAAATTACACCATTAATCAGCAATAAAAATACCATCAGATTTTTTACTTTAGTGAAACTTATCACGAGCGACTTTTGGTTTTACCTGGAAAATTAACCAAATCTTTCATCAAAAATCATAGTCTCCTTTAAAAAATGAATAATTCTGGGCTTTTTTCAACTTTATTCACCACAATATGAGCGCGTGGTGCAATTTACTAAATAATAATAGATAGAAAACCTTTAAAACTACATGTACTTGGACAAAAAGTAATAATTTGGTGGAATAAAACTGTAAAACTACCTTTATAATATGATTGAATTATGTTAAAATACAAATAATTAGGCTCTATGAGTCAGGTTTTATGATATAATTTTATGCAAAATAAATATTGCAAAAAATGTCAAAATTCTGTAAATTTCAAACACTAGTAATTCTGTTCTTTTTTTTTAACTGCAATAAAAAATCTTTAATGGTTTCTTAAATATATATATTTCATAGAGTTTTATGTGAAATTATATTTTTTTAACTTTAGACATCTAACATTTCCGGTCAATTTTTGTGATATTTTTGTGTATTTTAAAAAATACAGAAAAAAGTAATTCTATTAAAATAGTACATAAATACAGACGTTTTATAAAAACATGGATAATAAATACGTGATTATTTTAATTGCAATAAGAAACAGTCCATTTTAAAATCAAATTAAATGTGATGTAAGCTTTTTTCTAGTAACTCTGCATTAAAATTTAGAATATCTGACAGATTTTTTAAAGTTAAAAATAATTTCTTATAAAACAGCTGCAGAAACAGATCAGGTCTTCTGGTGAGCATGCTCAGTAGAAACCAAACTGTTGTGGACTTGAACAGCAGCGCCTCCTGCTGACCCTAAAGAGGATCATCTGAGAACGAACAGGAAAGTTAAAGGAGGAAATGATCAGATTATTACCACTTTGTTGCTTCCTTTTCTCAGCTCTTAGTGACATGAACTCAACAACATGTTGGAGATTCGGCTCCACGTTTGGAAAGAAACGATGATGATATTGCAGCAGAGTGGACAGAAAGTGGTATTTTGGTGGAAAAAAAACTATAAAACTATAAATATTTGGACAGAAAGTAGTATTTTGATGGAAAAAAATTTCATCGATCTGCAACGAAATGCAAAAAAGAAATTTTTTTATAAAACTAAAATTTATGATTTCACACTTGCAAAATCTGGTTATCAGTCTCCTCGATTATTAATAATAATCAATATCAGAAATCAGCTGAGCCCTGACTTGTAAAAAAAAAAAAGAAAAAAAAGAAATATACATTTGCAGCTCATTTAAATACAGTAAAATTGTGTAGTTTTACAGTCAAATAATGTAAAATGAACAACCATTTGTAACAACACAGATTATGCTTAAAAGAAAGAAGAAATTATGGACAGTTTGTTTGCTTTTTGTTTTTTAATAGCATGTAATTACTAATTTTAATCTGGGATTTTATTAGATATTGTCAATAATTTAACAAAACAGGGAAACTATGTAAAATCACAGTCCTTATGCAAAGTTTTTTAGTCAAATAAAGGGAAATATGTGTAAAATAATGATATTTTTGCTGATTTAATTACAGCAAAACTGTACTAATACTATTTGGAAAGGCACTGAATTTATATGTGAATATTATTTGAAGTTTAGTCTGCTTTTTTTTTTACACAGTTCATGTGTAAAATTTTGTTTGAGATTAAACGAGTTAATCTGTAATTTATTTAAAAAAAGGTAAGATCTGAGAAAGAAATGCACTTTTTCAACTTTCAACATACATAATTATGCTTGAAAAACAGCAAATATCAGTAAAATAATTACATTTTTGCTGATTTTATTACAGTAAAACAATATAAAAGACAAAGAACATCTTTTTTAAGTGGGAATTATTTATAGGTTTACTAGATATTGATTGTATTTTTTAGAAATTGTGGAATTCTGTTAAATCACATTTTAAAAAAACATTAATCAGTCCTTAATGTACATAATTTTTCTGTCAAATAAAGACAAATATGTGTATAATAATGATATTTTTGCTGATTTAAATACAGTAAAATTGTAATTTTACTGTCAAACTGCTTGTAAAAGCACTGAATTTTTCGCTTCAATTATTCACTCTTTTAGTCACGTGTAAAATTATAATTTAGTCTGTGAATTAACTAGTTATTGTCTGTAATTTATTTTTAAAAAAGATCTGTGAGATAAAATAAATATACTCCTTTTCAACTCTTTACATAAAATTTCTTTTAAAAAAAAACAAACAAAAAAAACAGCAAATATCAGTAAAATAATTAGATTTTTGCTGATTTTATTACAGTAAAACAATATAAAAGATAAAGAACATCTTTTTTAAGTGGGAATTATTTATAGGTTTACTAGATATTGATTGTATTTTAATAAAACTGTGAAACTCTGTAAAATAACATAAAAAAAATCCATCAGTCCTTAATATACATAATTTTTCTGTCAAATAAAGACAAATGTGTGTAAAATAATGATATTTTTGCTGATTTAAATACAGTAAAATAGTATTTCTACTGTCTAACTGTAAAAGCCCTGAATTTTGATGTGGATCTTATTTATTGTTTTAGTCACATGTAAAATAATAATTTAGTCTGTGATTTAACTAGCTATTATCTGTAACTTATTTACAAAAGGAAGATCTGTAAGATTACAGTTCAAAGAAATGGACTTTTTCCACTCTGAACATACAGATTTTGTCTTTAAAAACAGCAAATGTCGCAAAATAATTCGATTTTTGCTGATTTAAATACAGTAAAAAGATAAAAATTTATTGTTTTAAGTGGGAATTATTGATAGGATTACTAGATATTGATTGCATTTTAATATAATCTGTAAAATAACAGCAGATTATGATTAAAAACTGCTAAAAATATAGATTTTTTTTTTGCCACAGATCCGGTGCTGCACAGACAGAGAGCCTTTATATTCTCCAGAATAATCTGCTGTTACACAACCGAAGCTGTGAAACGTAAAAACCAGACGAACGCCGAGAACCGGTTGCTGGTTTAGTTGGTTTAAAATGTCGTTAATCTGCTGCATCAGACTCAACAACACTGGAGGCTTTTTCCTCCTCACACAATCGCTGCTTCTCTCTGCCCGGATCCAATAACACGGCTGCAGTCGCACACAAACACTGGAAATCTCTTCACATGTTTGCATATTTCTGCCACACAACAAACCGGCTCCATGCAACAATCGCTGCTTTGTGCTGCAGCTTCATGCAGCTCCGTGTTCACAGTCTTTGTCTTACCGCTGGATCTGCGGGCCGAGTTCAGGGAGGACGGTTTGGTCGGCACCAAGGGACGAACGCTGCCGGCTTTAACTTGAACAAATCACAAGAAAACAGGAAGAGTCAGTTTAGACGACAAACATGAATAAAGAATCACGGAGCTGATTTCAGTTTAGACCTGATTATAAAACTGTAACCTTCAGAGTTTTATTTGGTGTCCAGTTTCAGGTTCATTAAATATAAAATCATCTAAAATCTAACCTGGGAGGCCACCAAGACACCTATGACTCCTCTGAAAGGAGTTACGAGAAAATTTAGAGCCACCCACAGACTCACCGGTTTGGTTTGTTGTGTTCTGCGTCGCTTCGGTTCCAGCCGTTGTTTCGCTCTGTGCTCCACCTCCAACCTCCACGGAGGGTCTGGGGGGCAGAGTCGGGGTTGTGTGTCCATCTGCGGTGCTTCTCTCTGGGGGTGGAGCTCCAACGCTGGCCCTGGGAGCCACTGGAGGTCTGGGAGGGACCCTGGAGTCACTGAGGGAGGAGGAGAGTTTGGGTGGAGGAGGCCTCGGGGCAGGAACCGGGGCAGGAACCGGGCCAGGTGACGGGGATTCAGGGAACGACGGGGGTTTTGGACTGATGGAGGGTTTGTCGGGGGTCCTGCAGGTCTGAGGTTCTGAACCTGGACCCGGTCTGGAGGTTAGATCTGCAGACGGGGTTTCAGTCTTGTCTTCTCCTGGTTCTGCTGTCGGTCCCCCGTCCTCCCAGAACACCTTGCTGGAGGGTTTCGGACCGTGTGGGTAGTGTTTGGGTTTGGGGGCGATGGCGGGCGGACCCGGTTTGGCCGGTTGCCCCTGGAGACGAGGCCGCGGTCGAGGCTCAGGTCTCTTAGCGAAGCCGTCGACAGTCTGAGCGTCTCCTTCAGCCGCCTGCTGCTGCTCGAACGCTTGTATCCTCGCCCTCAGAGTCGCCATGTCCTCCTCCTCCTCCTCCTCCTCCTCGCTCTCTGATTGGTCGAGGCTGCTGCTGTCGCTACGGCGATCAGGGAAGCCCCAGTCGTCGGAACTGAAGGCGTCCAGCAGCTCCTGGAGATACTTTCCTTGACTCACGTCTTGGTTGGAGCCGTCGGTTGAAGCGCGGGACGCTAACGTGGCCAAACCGTCCTCACGCAGCTTCACCAGGGTCTGAACTTTGACCTCGCTGCTGATTGGCTGGATTCCGAGCTTAGAACGGGGGCGTGGCTTCGGACGCTCCGATGGATGATCCCATTGGTCGGTCTGAGCAGCGGAGGAGGAGGTCAGAGGAGAGCAGAAGTCAGAGAGAAGATCACAGCTTCCTAGTTCCACAGCGTCACCTTCAGCAGAGCTCGGTGCTGATTGGCTTGCAGCGACGGTGATGTCATCAAGGTGAGATGACTTCGGAGGTTGGGGGAGGGGCGGTCTGGCAGGTCTGACTGGTCTTTTTACTGCAGGGTCAGGATTTACTAAGTTATTTACCAACAAAACATTAAAATATTAATAAAACTCTGAATGAGTCTGACCTGGAGAGTTGTGAGGATCAGCAGATGAAGATCCAGAGTCGGTCTGCGTGGCGATGGTCGTCGTAGAAACTGGACGAGATGGTGACGACGAGGACGAAGAGGAGGGGAGGGGAACCTGCTCCTGAGATTTCTCCCTGATCACCTCCTCATAGGACGGAGGAGGCTGAAAGAATCGACCAGGAGGCAAAGAAATGATGGAAAAGTTCATTAAAAAGTGATAAATCTGGTCCTCCTCTGTGGACTTAAAGGACCTGGAACTCTGTAAACATTCTTAGTATGAAGGTAGAACTTTGCTTCACTAAATAAAGTTCCTGCAGATGAAGAACCAGCTGGTTCTACTAAAGCCTCAGTGAGGGGACGCTGTGAACCTCGTGTCACCTGAGCAGCTCACCTGTATGGACGGAGGGATGGTGGGTCCCCAGATCTGTGCAGCAGGAGGAGGAGGAGGTGGGAATCCCCCAGAAGCCCCGGGGAACCAGGAAGTGGAGGCCAGCGGCTCTGCTGATAGGATGGTGATCTCTGGTCGCCTGGCAACACAACACAAGTTAATATAAACAGACAAAACTGGGAGACAGCAGGAGGCTCTGATGTGACGGAAAACATCAAAATTACACCATTTATCTGCAAGAAAATGTGAAAACAGAAAGAACTGTCTGATTTTCAGCTTTGATAGTCCTTCAATGAGACACAAGCAAGACCAAAACTACAAAAATGAGACACAAAACAACAAAAAATAAACAGAAAACAACCAAACTGAAATACAAAACGACATAACCGAGACACAAAATGTTCAAAACAAGACAAAATTACTTAAATGAGACATAAAATAATACAAATGAGACAAAAACAACAAAATGAGACCTAAAACAACAAAATCCAAAAAAACAACAAAAATGAGAGAAAAACAACAAAAATTAGATACAGAAAGACATAATCGAGGCACAAAAGGTTAAAAATCTGACAGAATGACTTAAGTGACACAAATAAGACAAAAACAACAAAAATGAAACATGAAACAACAACATGTGACACAAAACAACAAAATCGAGACAAAATGTTCAAAACGAGACAAAATGACTTAAATGAGACAAAATGACACAAATGAGACACAAAACAACAACAAAGGGATTAGGGTTAGAGAAAACACAAACAACTGAAAATGAGATACAAAATTACATAATTGAAACACAAAATGTTCAAAATGGGACAACATGACTTCAATAAGATGAAGACACAAATGAGATAAAAACAAGACACAACAACAAAAAATACAACAAACAACGAAAATGAGATACAAAATTACATAATCGAGACACAAATGGTTCAAGACAAGACAAAATGACTTAAATGAGACAAAAACAACAAAAAAGAGACACAGAACAATTGAAAGGAGACAAACTGTCTCAGAGTTTAAAGATATATTGTCGTGAAAAATGAGCCCACAGTGAGAAAAAATGGACCCAGAAACTGAAGTTTGGAGTTCAGAGAGTTAAACTGAAGAGAGAGAGAGAGAGGAGGACATAGATGACATTAAAACAGAGGCAGGAGGTTTTATTCTACTGTCTTACCTCCTCTCTCTGTCTCTGTCTCTTTCTCGATCTCTGGGAGTCTCGGACAGAGACGTCGACCTGGTGGAAGCTGAAAACAGACCAGAAATAACAGTTACATAAAACTAGAATGTGTTTAAACTAGACTGTAACTCAAACCAATCAGAAGGAATCACAGTCTTTGTCGATATCACATCTGACAGAATAAAACCAGGACTCTCTGTTTAGATTTCCTGTTTTCTGTGGAACGACAATGAAGAGCTGCAAGGATGCAAAATCACCAAAAAAAGACAAAATCCAAACGAAAGGATGCAAAATCACCTGAAAAAGAAGCTAAATCGCCACAAAGAGTTAAAACCACCACAAAAAGAAGCTAAATCCAGCCAGAAAGAAAAATAATTTAACATAAAAAGACACAAAATGATGCAAAATCACCACAAAAAACATGAAAAATCATCACAGAAAGACATACAATCACCACATAGATGAAAAATCACATCAAAAAAATGCAAATTCCCCACAATCGTAGCAAAATCGCAGAAAAGGCAGAAAACCTCCAAATAAAGGTGAAAAATCACCACAGAAAAATGAGAAAAAAATCCCCACAAAAACAAATTTAACATAAAAAGACACAACATCATGCAAAATCACAATAAAAAATTACAATTTCACATGAAAAAACTAGTGCTGGTCAGGTTAACGTGTTATTAACATGTTATTCCTCATGTGAAGTCTGGAGAAGATGTGTCTCCTCTAAAGGCCTGAACACGTCGGCTATACAACCTGTTGGTGTCGTAGAGACGTTTTAAAGCTTCATAAGAGGAAAACAAACCAACAGCTGGTTAAAGTGGAGGAGCTGCTGGGTTTTATTAAACCATTACAGGTCAAAATGCAGATTTCACATTTTTAAAGGCTCATTTTCCTGCTCTGGTAGACTCATTTCCACAGTTTGGACTCAAAACAGTTTAACTTGGTGTGTTTTTAGGACAAAACTGTGACGTTAAAATGATTAAAGTTGTTCAACCTCCTTCTAAAGCATTACAGATATTTGTTTTAGTCATTACAAATCATTTCCCTGTGAGAGTTTTTTTGGTTTTCCATCTTTCCTGAATGTTTATTCTGTAGTTTGTGTGCTGAGTGTTTCAGTTCTCTGATCAGATCTAACCTTGGATGAGGATAAATACAATAAATACTCACTTCTCTTGATGGCGGCTCTGATGGATGACAGAGGTCCTTGGCTGCAGAGACAGAAGGAAAAAGGAAACCATGAGTCACTTTATTTCACCTCCTCCCTCCATAAAACTCTCTGTTTTCCACCGATCCGCCCAGTTCAGCCCCAGAGCTCCATCTAGCTCCACGTTCACACAGCTCAACGTTCAGAGTCTGACTGTAGGACAACAGCTGCACTCTTCAGTGTCACAACAGATTTATACAAAGAAATAACTGGAAATATAAAATGTAAAAAATAGGTGACATCATCAGTGACTCAGCTAATTAAACACAGTAATCAGTACTAATGGATAGAACTGTACCATGAAGACTAAAGAACACTCTGAGAAACTCTGAAAAGATGATAGAAAAGCATCACTCAGAGAACGATACAAGAACATTTCTAAGTTACTGAATATCTCTTGAAGTCCAGTTAAATCCAGCATTAGGAAATGGAACTGATATGGAACATGTGGAGATATGACTAGAGCAGGACGTCCTCAAGAACTGAGCGACTGAACAAGTAAGTAGTAAAGGAGGCCACCAAGACACCCAAGACTCCTCTGAAGGAGATACTAGAAAGAGATTGACACTCAAAGTTGGTCATAGAAAATAATAAAGAGAAACCAGGTTTAGTGTTTATGTTGTGTCATCTGGAGTGGATGTAAAACTGATCTGGTTGCAGTTAGGGATGGGGCCGATCCGATCCAGATACCAACGTAATTCAGGTTGGATCAGAGAGTTCCCATCCATGATCCATGTCTGTGCTTTAATTCTGTTCATCACAACATGTTGAATGTATGCATGTATGTCCCAAAAGGCAACTTGAGGGAAGGAAAAGATCAGAACAGGACGTCAGAATAACAGGAAATCTTGTTAACGGGAAAAATCCCATCCTGAAAACAAATATGCAACTGTGAAGGTACGTGTCCACTAGACGCGTTTTTCCGCATGTAAACGTACAGCGTCTGAAATTCGCCCGAACGGTGGGCGGTCTCTAGCAGTCACTACTGGTCACATGACAGCTTTCAGCTTGACAGTCCGGTAGATGCGTTGGATCAACATGGCGGCTTGGTGACAAACTTCCTTTTATTACAGAAACACTTCAGGGAAAAGTATTTCTGAAAGCATTTGAGGCGAGAAATAATCTGTGCAGCAGCTGCATCTGTCCTGGTTTTAGGTCACCGACGGCTAGTTTAGACATTTAATGAAAGTTTGGCGATGCCTGGGATTTCCACACGCCGCATCGAATTTAGACCAGCAGTGACCCGTTAGTGACCGTCCACCATGCGGGCGACTTTCAGATGCGATGTGGAAAAAACATCTAGTGGACAGGTACCTTCAGGGTTTCAAATTGACTCAATATTTATTAAATCCAAGACAGATACATACAGAGGGTAAACTTCTCTCACACTACCCCTCTCCAGATAAAACACAGAGGCCTGCTTCATCTCATCAGCACAAATGAAGTATGCTGGCTCTTGTAGCATCCACAAATCAGTATCATACTTGCCTGTAGAGAGGAGTTTATTACAGCCTCATAAAATAATGATAATAATAATAATAATAATAATAATAATAAATCAAACAGAGCTCTGGTATCGGAACGGTATCAGCAGATATCCAAATTCAGGTACCGCGATCGGATCTGAAGTGAAAAAATGTGGATCGGTGTATCCCTAGTTTCCATTTTTATCAGAATTTAAATGTGTTTTTCAGCTCTGATTAAAATCAGCTGATTCTGGTGAACTTCTCCCAGATTTTTCCCGTCAAAATAGAAAAGCAGATGTTTGTGAGCAGGTTAGGACTCGCCCAGATGTTTCCTTAGCTCTGCTGCTACAGAGCTGCTAACCATCAACAGACCATGACTCATCGCTGACGCTGCACAAACTCAGCTGGAAAAAACCTCCTGAACCTCCGTCCATCCACTGATCCACCGACTAAACATCATTCACGACTGTCAGAGGGGTTGGTTTCACAAATGGTTCTTTTTGAGGATATTCTTTGTTTAAGTCAGTATAGATGTAATGTTGTTTTTCTGCTTGGTAAATGTTGCTGCAGGTGTTTTAGTTCCTCCATTACATCAGTCTGAGGTGTAAAGGTTCAACAGGTAAACACTAAAGGAAACCACAAATTAACTGATTTTATCTCTACATGTGGCAGCCTGTACACTGTAAAAATAATGTTTATTGAGAGATTTTAACTGGCATTTTTTAAAACAATTTAAAGTGTAGTTTTATTGATGATAATTTCACCTAAATTAATATTGTGTTTGTGTTGAAATCATTTAAAAATGTCATTATTTTACAGATATTTGCTGTTATTTTCACAGTTTATACAGCTATTTTGGATGTTGCAGTATTGCACCATTCTTAAATACAGCACATTTTCACAGGATGTTTTTCCGTACTTTCCTCGGCCAAACTATCGGAAGAAGATAAAGGTGGTACCTGTGGCGATGCTCCGGTTTACGTCTGTCAGGACGACCTGGAAGACAAACAGACGGACATTAATAAAAACGTTCTTCAGTCCTCAGTGACTCAGCTGGAACCAACGGTCCGATGACAACAGATCAGTGACGTCTCTAATGAACTGCAGACAGTGTTTAAATCCAGTGTTTCCAACTAATTTAGGTAAAAATCTGAGGCATTTTCAACACTATACCATCATTTAGGACAGTTCTTGAGTCATTTTGTTCAGTTTTTGAGACATTTTTGGACAGTTTCTGAGCAATTTTGTACAGTTTTTGAACCATTTTGTACAGTTTGAGTCATTTAGTACAGTTTTTGAGCCATTTTGAATGATTTTGTAACTAATTTAGGTCAAAATCTGAGGTATTTTCAACAGTATACCATCAATAGGTACAGTTTTTGTGTCATTTTGTACAGTTCCTGAGTTATTTTTGTACAACTTTTGACCAATTTTGACAGCTTGAGTCATTTTGTACAGTTTTTGAGTAATTTTGTGCAGTTTGAGTAACTTTGTGCAGTTTTTGAGTCATTTTGGAGAATTTTTGTGACATTTTGACAGTCTTTGAGCCATTTTGTACAGTTTTTGTAAATTAAATTTTCATTTCTTCTGCTTTGTGTCATCCTGTGTCATACTGACAGAAGACATCTTGGAGTTTTCTCTCCTTCATTATTGTTCTGTTTCCATAGAGGTTCAGGATTTTATATTGCAATGAAAAATGAAACATAGTGATGTAAATCAGTAATAATAGAGAGGAAAAATCAGCCGGAGTAAATGAAAAAGACAGAATCTGCTGATCAGTTCAGGTTAATCCTCGGCCAGTCAAAAAAACAAACCAATCCGAACTATTAGACTGAATATTTTGAAGATTTCATTTGGTTTAGTGACTAAAAGTTTCCGGTTCGGTTGTAAAATAAAAATAAAGAGCCACAAAGAAAACAGCGCCCCCTAGAGGAACTATGTGACGACAGTTAAATGGAAAAGGATGCCAGCGTCTCCTTGCTGCTGCTCTGATGGAAAAATAAAGCAAACGGCTGAAAAACAAAGAGGAGGTCGACTCACACGTCGTCAAATGAATCCTATCAGCAGCTTCTACCTCTGGACAAAGAATCTGACAGAAAATGAAGGAAAAAGCAAAGAAAAGCAGAGTTTTCCTCCACGAAGTGGAATTCCAGCATCCTACCTCCTCTCCTCTGCTTCTCCAGCTCAAAACCAGGTGAGCTTCGAGTCACAAACGCTAAACCTTGACTGTAAAGTTTGTTTTCTTTCTTTCTTTCCTTCTATTCCAGAGGTTACAGTCTTTTCTCTGCTGTCCGACTCGTCTTTTCCTCGACTTTCTCTCACCGGACCGCCCGTCTGCTCTGGCCTGCGTCCTGATTGGCAGAGAGCATCCAGGAAGTGGGGCTGCGATTGGCCGCCGAGGGATTCTGCTGCAGTCATCGGAGTTTTAACACTTCCAGATGTTTGTTCAGCAGCTGGATGAGCAGATCTCATCTGTTGGTTTCTGGTTTTACTCGAGGAGGTCGAGGAAACAGATTCAGGGCTCAGGTCAGAACCAGGAAGATTACACCTCCTGGAAGCTGTTAAATTCAGTATTTTAAAGGTCATTTAGTGTCTATTTGTGGTCATTTTGCATCATTTTGTAGTCTTTTCTTTTCTGTTTGTGGTGACCTTGTGTCTTTTGTGGTACATAGACCTCTTAATGGATATTTCACCACTATAAGAGTAGTCTTTTGTTGATAATTTGTCTTTTGGAGTAATTTTTAATTTTTGTTTCTTCAATGGTCATTTCTCTTCTGTGGGGGTTTTACATCTTTTAGAGGTCATTTTGTAGTGATTTCGCTTTTTTTGTGGTTATTTTGTCATTTTGTAGTGACTTTGTGTCATTTTGCGGTGATTTTGGGTCAATTTGTGGTGATTTTGTGTCTTTGTGGTGATTTTCTGTCATTTTGTGGTGATTTCTCTTCTTTTTGTAGTGATTTCTCTTCCTTTTGTGGTGATTTTGTGCCATTTTGTAGTGACTGTGTCTTTTTGAGGTGATTTTGTGTCTTTGTGGTGATTTTGTCTTTTTGTTGTGATTTTGTGTCTTTTGTGGTGATTTTGTCTTTTTGTGGTGATTCTGTGTCTTTTTGTGGTGATTTTGTGTCTTTTTATGGTGATTTTGTGTCTTTTGTGGTGATTTTGTGTCTTCTTGCAGTGACTTTTCGACTTCTGTGATGATTTCACATCTTTTGTAGGGGTTTGGCTTCTTTTAGAGGTCATTTTATGCCTTTTTGTAGTGATTTTGTATGTTTTTATAGTGATTATGTGTCTTTTGTGGTGATTTTACATAATTTTGGGGTCATTTCTCCTCTTTTTGTAGTGATTTCGCCACACATTTTTGGGAATTTTATGGGGAATTCGCATCTTTGGTAGAAAATTCAGATTTTTATAGTTATTTTAAATCTTTTTCACTTTTCTAGTGAAATCAAAGAACAGACTGATAGGAGGTCATAATCATACGATTTCTGAAGACACAAATGAACAGTTCTGTGAGAGATTTTACAGGAATACTACAAATATCACAGTATTTATAAATAATAGCAGCTACCACAAAGACTCTAAATGAGCAAAAAGAGAAGCAGAACAACCACAAAGACACACAAAATGACGACAAACACACCGAAAAGAGCTACAAAAATACAAAAAATGCCTTAAACAGCTGCAGGAAAGAGTAAACCTGTGAACTAACAGGTTTTTAGAGTATTTCTCAGAGCTGAGGAGAAGCTGGAACAAACAGCAGAGTGAAGACGCCATAGAAATGAAGAACAGATTTCCTCCAGGAATGCTGTTAACTAACTCTAGTTTAGTTCCAGAGAATGAGCTCATGTCGACTCCAAATGTTCTCTAACTCATTTAGAAATTCAGATTCTGCTCTGATATCTGAACCAGGCGAGATGAAAACTGACCTCAGATCATCACATGATCTCTGGCGTGCTAACCTGAGGTCTGACAGCTTCACAGGATGAACTGATCTCACTAATTATGACACTGATTAGACGGAAACCAGGAGTCTGAAGCTGGTTTTACACCTTCACATTATGAGAGACATTTTGGACACTTTCTGAGCCATTTTGGAGTAATTTTGTGCAATTTTGAGTCATTTTGTGCAGTTTTTGAGCCATTTTGGACAGTTTTTTAGTCATTTTGTTTTTTTGGTTTTTTATATACGTTTTGGTGTGTTTTTAAGTTGGTTATATTTTTTTTTTTTTTTTTTACAGTCAAAATGCAAATAATACAATTTAAATAATATTTTATTTAAATATATAAAATATTTAAATATAATATTTCATCTATTTATTTTAAATAATATTTTTCTGTGATTTTTAAAGGAGGTAAAATATATCAAATAAAACTTTCTAATATTTATTATTATTTGATTTTGAACAGACACAATTTCTCTCTGAAATAGCAGCAAATATCTGTAAAATAATCACATTTTTAAATTACTTAAACACAGTCAAACACAATAGTAATTTAGGTGAAATTATCAAACTTGCGACAACATTTAAATATTTAAAGCCTGTTTGGTAAATTAAGATTTTTTTCCTGGGATTTTACCAGATATCATCTGTAAATTAACAAAGCAGGGAAAACCTATAAAATAATTTATTCCTCAATATGGATTTTTTTTTCTTTCAAATCAATACATAAATATCTGTAAAAAAAATTATATATTTAGAGAATTAAAATACAGTCAAACATTGGAAATTTACAGTAAAATGATCTAAAAAAAATAATTTTAAAAATACTGATTTTTGATGTGGATATTTTTTTTATTTTTTTTTTACTGTCAACCTGCAAATTAATTATTTTTCCGATGGTTTTAGTAAATAAAACAACAGCAAACTGTCCCATAAATTACACGAAAACATTTTTCTTTCCAGTGCAGGCTGCCGTCTACCTGCATGATTCTACTTTTTCCTCTCATCAGCAGAAATCTGTGTCCTTGGTGCTGAAGCGTCTCTTTTTAAACACCAGCAGCAGCTCAGCCGCTTGAATTTAACCTAGTTTAGATCCTAAACCTAAAACAAACAATGTCCAATCTGTCTAAACTGAAGGACAAACAAATATGATACAGATATAATGAAACACAAGGTACTTTGCAAAATTAAAACAATCTGTCTTTTTGGTTGTTATACGTCTCTGTGCTCTGAGGTCAGTCTGAGTCGTTGTCTTTATAGTTATTATTTTCACCCCTTTTAGTGGTCATTTTGTGCCTTTTTGTGGTCATTTCTATTCTTTTTTGTGGTGATCTCACCTCTTTTATGAGGGTTTGAAATCTTTTAGAGGTCATTTTATGCTTTTTGAAGGGATTTTGCATATTTTTATGGTAATTTCTCCTCTTTCTGTGGTGATTTTGCACCTTTTTAAGGTGATTTCACCTCAAATTTTTGGGAACTTTATGGGGATTTTTGTGTCTTTTGTAGAAAATTGAGATTTTTAAAGTTGTTTTTAACTTTTCTCGAGAAATCAACAGCTGTAAAGATACTAAACCGGTCTGAAACCGTGTGAAGGCTTCTGTGCAATCATTCTGCTGCTGGTCGAGTCCAGACGTGTTGGATTAAAACACGTTTCAGGCTGCATTTCCACACGGATGTAAGAACTTTGACCCAAATAATTACGTCGATACGACATTTTATGGCTTCAGGTTTGAGCGGACGACGCCCACGTTCACTCTGCTGCACTTTTACAATCATTTGCATGTGTTTGTGCACGTGAGGGAGGAAGTTAGTGACGAAAACTCACTCCAGTATTCCTCTGATTAAATAACAGGTGCATAAAATATAACAAAAATGTAATAAAAGAAACTCCACATGCCTGTGTTGTCCATTTAAGAATTCAAGAATGTGAAATATTTAGTTCATGGTCAGAAAAGCAACAGAAATCTAGCAAATATTCACATTTCTGAAGGAGGAACCTGTGGATTTTCAGTATTTTCTGTCAGCTAAGCAGCTCCAAAGCCTCAGAAACACCTCATCACTGACTTGAAATAGAAACGTACGTCATTAAAGTTGATCTTAAGCTGCTAGTTTAACGTCTGAAGCCAGTAATTTTCTGGTGTTTTTAGTCAGACTGTACAGTTCATACCCAGGAGGAAGCAGATTTATCAGTCCTGTGAGAGATTTTACACAAATACTACAAATATCACAGTATTTGGGAGCTAAAAGAAGCAATCTGTACACAGAAATACCGACACATACTGCAGATAAATAACATGAACAACCACAAAGACTTCAGTATAAATGTACAGGAACCACAGACACACAAAATGACAACAAAAACACTTGATAGAGCTAAGGAGACACACAAAACGCACCTAAAAGATGAACAAACAATGACTTAGACTCTAAAATACCATAAAGAGGTGTGTTACAACCACTATGTCACACAAAACGACCACAAACACACTCACAACAATTAAATCGAGACAGAAAATGCCTCCAAAAAGGCCCAAAACCACCAAAAAAGACTCAAAATGACCACAAAGAAATTCAAAACAAAAACAAGGACATACAAACAACAACAAAGACACTCAAAACAAAATACATAAAGACACAAAACATCACAACTGACAAAATGACAACAGAGCAATGGATGACAACCACAAAGACACACAAAACCACTACAAACACACTCAGAACAACTAAATCAACACAAAAAATGCCCCTAAAAAGGCCCACAACAACCAAAAAAAGACTGAGAATGACCACAAAGAGACACAAAAGAACCACAGAGACACAAAACAACAACAAAGACACTCAAAACAAAATACATAAAGACACAAAACATCACAAATGACACAAAATGACAACAGACCAATGGATGACAACCACAAAAACACACAAAGCGACTACAAATACACTCAAAACAAGTAAAAAGATACACAAAATGTCCCCAAAGAGGGACACAAACACAACAATAACATACAAAACCACAAACAAGATGGATAACAACCACAAGTGACTATAAAAACTGGTACTAAATGACACTAAATTCACACAAAAAGGCACAAAGCAACCGCATGGGCACACAAAACGATTACAAATAGACTCAAAACAAATACATAAAGACACACAATGTCCCCAAACAACCACAAAGAGTCCCAAAATACCTACAAAGACACTTGACATGAAGCAAAAACACACCAAGGACACACAAAACAATGACCAAGACTCAAAATAACCATGAAGGGATGTTTAGCAAACACCCAGACATACAAAACAACCACAAACACACTCAGAACAACCACACAGATACAAAATGTCCCACAAGAGGAGGAAAACAACAAAAAAGCAACACAAAAACAACCAGACAGCCTGACAACCAGAGAGTTTAACAATAAGAGAATTAAAGGTATTTATCAGCATTCAACAGTTTAACTAACAGTTTAAACTCCCTTTAAACCGGGACAGCTTCTGTTTAACACACATTTAGAAACTGGGACTCAACCAGCCGGGTTGTGTTGTGGTTAAATCCTGCTGTAAACTGGTCAAACTGGTTCAACTGGTGCCGTTACCTCCGGAGCTGCTCGGCGGTCTCCTGACCACCGGTTCACGGGCGTCTCTCGGCATGTTGTCGTCGTCCTGCTCGGCCCGGGCCTCTGCCATGTCTGTGTCCGTGTATCGATGCTTCTCTCCCGGTGTGTCGGTGCTCGGTCACGGCGGAGACATGGTTCTCCTCCTCCCGGTCGGAACAACTTCTCCCACAAACTCCGTCGGAGCCCGAAATGGCCGCCTGGGTTCGGACGGCTCTTCGGCGATGCTCGTCTGTTCGGGTTTGTCCGGGTTTGTTCGGATTTCGGCTCAACTTTCTGCTTCCCCGTTCACAAACTCATCAAACACAGCAGCACGCGCTGCGGCGGCGGCGTGACGTCACCGGCTGGGAAAAATAAAACTGAAAAGAAATGAAAAGAAAAGAAGAAAAGGGAAAATGAATTAAATTGAAAGAAATGTATAGATAATAAATGAAATGGAAAAAGAAATACAGGATGAGAAAATAAAAAAAGGAAAAAAGAAAGGAAAAATGAAGAGAAAAAGTAGAGATTAAATGAAAAGCATAAAGGAAAAGAAACTAGAAGAAAAAAGAAAGAGACTAAAATTAAAAAAGAAAACTGAAGAAAAGAAATGAAAAGAAAAGAAAAAGAAAACAAAAAGGGAAGAGAAAAAGAAAAGAAATTAAACTAAAACTAAAGAAATGTAAAGAAAAGACATTAAGACAAAAGGGGAAAAAGAAAGGAAGTTAAATTAAAAGACAAAAATGAAAAAAGAAGAGAAAATATATACACTGGAAAACATTTTAAGACAGTTAAACTGAAACAATTGGACAAATGACATCATTATTTTGTTGGATGTAACTTAGAAAAATGTTACTAATAAGTTGACACTAAATTGGCAAAATGTATTTATGACTATGCAAGAAGAAGAAAAAACATGTACGTCTTCAACTAATAAAAGTGCACATTATTACAGATTATTGCAATTCAACAGGTGTATTGTTGTTGTTTTTTTTAAATGTCTGTCCCCTTGAGATAGACCAGTGACCCTGCTGCCTTTAAAAATTTCAGAGTTCCCATCGCCCTCTTTTCACATGATCTCTATTCCGACAATAGCCGAACACATGGAACTTCTGTCTATCCTGAAAGGAAAACATTGGGATTTTTGAACCTGGGCTGTATTTAGGGTTGTCCTGGGGTGAAACTGAATGATAGGAACCAAAATCAGGCTGATCCATGCTGTATTCACCCAGTTTCATTTTGCCTGAAGCCAAAAGTAAGTTTGAACGTGGAATTCATAGTTTATTTCTGAAGACATGGCTGAATATTTAGACAATTCTGAATACTTTGATGTAGTATTTGAATTTGATTTGTGGATTCTCTCCATCATGTTGTCAAATACTTGAACTAATATGTGCAACAAAAACTCCTGAGTATCACAACAGCATGGCTGGCTGAAACTCTGCAGCCTGTTGTCCCTCTCTTCTTCTGTTGCAGCTTCTCATCAGTTCAAATACATAATGTAGGCCACCAAGTTCAAATACCTCATCCAACTGTTCAAAATCTTCTAAATATTCAGCCATCACTTCAGAAACAAATTACAAGTTTCTGTGTCTGTAGCTCCACATACACTCCCCTGCTTCAAATGACAGACTACATAACAGGATGTAAACGAGGGCAAGAAGCAACATCAGGTAGATAAAAAGGTAGAATTTGTCTCCATAATGTTGTCAGATACTTATCATCGCAATCTGAGCTGGTTAGTAACAAAATAAACACTTTTATTGACATACTTTTGATGCAAGAAAGATCCCCACACAACCCCGTTCAAACTTAGTTTTAGTTCCTATCACTGAGTTGCAGCACTGGTGTCAGGCTTGCTCCAAGCAGGCACTAGGTAGGGCTTTCCATCTCCCCCTTACTTTCTGTGTTTAACAGGTGTGCTGGCATGTCGGCTGAGGTGACGGGTGGAAACAATCAGCAGCAGTGGAGCGGGAGCAGGTGGAGCTGGACCAATCAGAAGCCCTCCTCTCTACAATAAAGTCTGACTCGACTCATCATTCCATGCGGGACCGTGAAAGACCCTCAGTCAGTCATTGCAGTGTTTGTTCTGCCAACAGAATCTGAGAGACTTTTTAGTAACGTTTGTCTTTGTTCCTCCTAAGTTGGATTTCGCCACGGGCGGATCTACTGGGGTGGCATAGGGTGGCAACTGCCCCCCCAGAAGATGCCTTGCCACCCCGGCTGCCACCCCAGTTCTGAACGATCTAATTCAAAAATATGTATATGAAAGGTTGTGGCCGGCCGTAAAGAGCGAAAGTCCAGGAAAGACGAATAACGAGTGAAACTCCGATGTCCGAGTGCTTTCGAATGCACCATGTTGACGTCACGTCCTGTACAGTCTACGCTGCTACAGTTACGCGGCGACACGCCCCCTTGACGGAGCTGCTCTTAGACCTCACTCATGGGGATGAAAACTGGACTTCGGTGTGACAGTAAGACACCAGTTAGCCTGGGTTAGACTACATACTAATATAACTGTTCACTATGTATTTAATGCTAATAGTGTCTAAATTCACATAAAGTGTTTGCTTGCGAGACGAGGCGCGGTTTCCAGTGAGTCTGGGCCTTGCTAATGTTTACTTCTGTAGCTAGCTAATGTTAGAGAACAGCCACAGAAGGATGGTGGGGGATCGTCTGTGGAAGGTTTTCTCTTTTTTTTGACAATTACAACCCTTGGTTCTGACAACACTGTAAATCAAAAGAAATCACACATTTACTCAGACTTTACATGACATTAAAGTGTAACTAAACCCCCAGTCACACCAGGTTTTCATGGACTGTTTGAAAACTACATCCTGCTTGTTTAATGCTGGTTTTTATAATTTTGGTGTCAAGGTCATAATAACACCAACACTGATGTGTTTCATCACAGTACAGTCATATCATTTAGTTTACAGCTGAAAAAACGTTTACATGTTAAGTATCTCTTTAAAGGTTTAAATTGTACACATCAGATTGTATCATAGTTAATAATGAAAATTATCAAAGGAAAAAACATAGTTCAGTCAGTGTGATTCTTGTAGGAGACAGTAAAGAATGAAGAGGAAGGGAACCACCAGCAGCTTTTCCCAGCCTAAAAGAAGAGGAGGAAGAGAATCCCAGAGAGGAGATGGAGGAGGAAGAGTTCAGAGAAAGAAATGAAGGCATGCAGCGCTCAGACAGAGAAAGGTAAATCAGAGACTATCTCTGGTCCACATGCTATGAATATTGCTTTAGTATAATATATGTGAGTAAGAGGGACACCTGTCACAATAATTACTTTTGGAAAAATTATTATCTGATGTAGTTAGTCTTTTAATTTTAAGATGATAAGTAGATCCTTAATTCTTAAGAATATCCAAATATTGGAATTATAGAATTATTGTAAGAAATGTCTCAAATAAAGAGCATCAAAATATAAAACCACAAATCTAAGACAATAAATAAAATGATCTGGACTCTGACTCTGTTCTAGATGAATTAATAATGTAATCATTGTGGCAGGCCGAACATAAGCAGAGATCACACAAATGCAGATTTCCCAAAACAGTGCATAAGAGAGACATTGTCTAGTCTTAATCTAATTTGTTGCTAAATTTAAGAAACATTTTTAACATATCTAGCATTTGGTTTCTTCAAAGTGTATAAGGTTGACTTTATTTCAGTTTAAATCTTTTCCCCTTTCTGCTAGACATATCAAATCATTGACAGCTAATAAGAACAAGTCATGTTTAGGATTGACTGACAAATACAAACGATATTTACTTATTTAACACACTTATTTCAGCAGTATTTGCATCAATTTGACAACGCCTGCTGGTTGGTTTCATCCAAACCTATCATTCCATTTTTGAGTAATGTTGCTAACACACAGACAAACCAATGCTAATCATCACATGACTCTCTACCAAGGCTCCGCCTCCTTGGCAGAGTGTGTATATATATATATATATATATATATATATATATATATATATATATATATATATATATATATATATATATATATATATATATATATATAATATATAAAAATAAAATAAAAAAATTAGTATTATAGTCGCTGTTGGTTCTCAGCCTAGACTCTGATTTGTCAGTCATAGTCTGGCTTTCATTAGTATTTTGCCTACTTGATCTTCATTCTAGGACATTGTACATTCGCTTTCCTACTTAGGTGGTACCTAACGTGGGTCAGTTTATTATTTTGGTAGTGCTGGAATTCCGCCAGTCCTCTAGGGGAACTCACCTTCTGTTAGTTTTTCTTGTCACGCTCTGTTAGTGTCATTTCTGGTTCTAGTTCCTGCACGTTTGTAGTTTTTTTTGGTGTTCCTGAGAAATTGTGAATAAATCCTTGCTTTGAAGACTCATCGGTTCTCTCTCATTTGCTGCACCTGACCCTCACAGAACCCGTAACAGCTGGACTACCTACCTCAAAGGTACTGAGGAGCTGGCTCCAAGCATGGAGAGCAAAGCTTAAACAAAACAAAAACAAGAGGCCCATGGGACTTGACGGTCACCTGAATTTTTGATGTAGTCAGTTTTGCGGTTTATGGAAAAAAAAAAAATGAATCCACGTTTTGAATGGTATACCACGTAACTAAATCAATTTATATTCAACAAAGTTTGTGATTTTAGGATTTATGCTGCTACAGTCATGTAAGAAGGAAACACCCAATGCTCGCAGGTCAGATTTTTTCAGCTCCACCATAGATTAAGCCAATGTTTTTAATTCAGAGCTCTTTTAATTTTTGGAAAGGTTTTGTCACCACTTAAGCGGCTTCATTACTTGAGGATTGAATGCAAACTTCAAACTTATCAAGACCTTAATTTCTAGGGCATCAAGGTTACGATTACTATTTCTAGATAAACTGCCCCCTCCCTAAGAGGAAATGTGAAACCCTGGGGCCTGGACCCTTCCATCCACAAAGTGTACTTGATCCTACCATATCTGGATGTTAAGAAGATCTTTGAGACATCTGTAGCAGGTGCCTTAATACTCCCTGCAATCTCAGCCATATGTTCTTCCTATGTCCAGAGTTGCATGGCTATTGGAATGGATACTTCAAAACTTTGTCCACAGTGCTTGGTTTAAATGTGCAACCATGCTCTCACGTTCTCATCTTAGGTGTCCCTACTGAAACAGTTGTAAATGCTAAGCAGAAACAAATAATTGCATTTACATATCTTATAACTCGACATACAATACTGTTAGATTGGAACTCTCCTAAGAGTCTGTCCTTTTCCCAGTGGCTTAGGGAGGTCATGTTTTTTCTTAAATTGGAGAAAAAGTACACTCTCATGGGCTCCAGGGGGGAATTTTTTTATACCTGGCAACCCTTGATATCCCATTTTAATGCCATGCACCGCTTACCTTCCAACTAATCAGAACACTACCAGAGTAGATCGTTTAGGTTTCATCCTATACTTAATGGCATCTACCCCTTCACAGTGAGGCACAGAGAGTGCGTGTGTCTGTTCGGGTTTTAGGTTTAGTTGGGCGCTTCCAGGGCTCATAATGTACCATCTTTAGGCCTGACATTATATGGTACTTTTTGTTTGTTTTGAAATACAATTTGTCATTACAGTCAAATATGTATTTAAAGTAATGTCTATTTCAAACTATTGAATGTGCATTGATATATATTTTTTTCATCTTTTTCCTACTACTGTACCAATATATTTTTTGCTATATTTGTACAAAAATATTACCCAATATTGTTTTGTGTATGCCTGGATGTCATACCCCACTGTTCTAAATATAAGCTAAAAAAAACCAAAATATCTTTGAAATTTGTAATTAATTTTGGTCCTTCACTTCGTCTCAGGTGACCTAATAAAAACTGGCTGAAAGTTGTAAAAAATGATGGTTGCATTAAAATACACCTCATAGTCAGCTATGCATTTATTGTGATGAACTTATAAAGTTCAGCAGTCTATATCATTGTATCACACATTCTCTTTTTAAAACTGCCCATCAGTTAATTTTTAAACATTTGAACTGCCAGTAAGTTTTGAATGATGTACTAAACGTTGAATGAAAAAGGTTCTGCAACGTTGTGGAAAAAAGGGATGTTTAGTTCTGTTTAAAATGAACACCAGTAAATCTAGTCAATCATTAATATTATATAAACATGTTAATATATTTTCTTACATCACACATCCTGATGATCTCTGAAGTATCCTCCGAGAAGAAATGTGGAAGACCAAGAAGGGCAGCTGTCCTCCTATTCTGATGTGTCCTACATAAATTTGGACAAAAGTGAGTTCATGCAATATTTAAACTAGAGTTCTTGCGGAAGTTTACGTTGACAAATTCACGCTATACATACCTCTTTATCAAGGTACTGCATTAACACTTTGAAGGGTCAACCTCCTGCTTGATGAAATGGCTGCTTTATACAGCTGCAAGAGACTCGGCAGCCAAGCATCAAGACCCTCCAGGAAGGACAGCAGATCTATGGTGACTATTCTCCTATTCTCAGCTCTTATCTGAAACAAGCAGTAGTGTAGCCAGTACAGATCAAATTATGATATCTGAAGATTACATGCTATCTGATAGCACTGGATGTCTAAGTTAGCACTAGCTAACTGTCTCTCATTGAACAATGCCGGCAGAGACGGATGGCTCGTCACCACCTACTTCTTTTCTTCGATGAGAGAATGTTGCAGTCATCAGTTCATCCAGGAGCTGCAAGTGTGGATCACACTTCTGCACCTCTAGAAGCATGGTCGTCCAATTCTCCACTGATGTAAATGCGCTTTGATCTGCAGGTGGATCTGGGAAGTAGCGGACCTCTCCCTTCCGGGTGCAGAGCATGGAGGAGAACGACAGGAGGGGACACCTGGGTGCAGAACCTGGGGGAGAACCTGGAGGAGAACCTGGAGGAGAACCTGGAGGAGAACGACAGGAGGAGCACCTGGGCGCAGAACATGGAGAACGACGACAGGAGGGATAATCCGGATGCAGAACCTGAAGGAGAACCTGGAGAACAATAACGGGAGGGATGATCCGGGTGCAGAATATGGAGGAGAACGACAGGAGGAGCACCTGGGCGCAGAACATGGAGAACGCTGACAGGAGGGATAATCCGGGTGCAGAACCTGAAGGAGAACCTGGAAGAGAACGACATGAGGGGCCACCCGGGCAGAGAACCTGAAGCAGAACCTGGAGAACAATGACAGGAGGGATGATCCGGGCGCAGAATATGGAGGAGAACGACAGGAGGGGACACCTGGGTGCAGAACCTGGGGGAGAACCTGGAGGAGAACGACAGGAGGAGCACCTGGGCGCAGAAAGTGGAGAACGCCGACAGGAGGGATAATCCGGGTGCAGAACCTGAAGGAGAACCTGGAGGAGAACGACAGGAGGAGCGACCTGGGTGCAGATTATGGAGAACGACGACAGGAAGGATAATCCGGATGCAGAACCTGAAGCAGAACCTGGAGAACAATGACAGGAGGAATGATCCGAGTGTAGAACCTGGAGGAGAACGACAGGAGGAGTGACCTGGGCGCAGATCCTGGGGGAGAACCTGGAGAACAATAACGGGAGGGATGATCCGGGTGCAGAATATGGAGGAGAACGACAGGAGGGGACACCTGGATGCAGATCCTGGGGGAGAACCTCTAGGTGAATGACAGGAGGAGCACCTGGGTGCAGAACGTGGAGAACGACGACAGGAGGGATAATCCGAGTGCAGAACCTGGAGGAGAACGACAGGAGGGGCCACCTGGGCGGAGATCATGGGGGAGAACCTGGAGGAGAACGACAGGAGGGGTCACCTGGATGCAGATCCTGGGGGAGAACCTGGAGGAGAACGACAGGAGGGGTCACCTGGGCGCAGAACCTGGAGAACAACGACAGGAGGGGTCACCTGGGCGCAGATCCTGGGGGAGAACCTGGAGAACAATGACAGGAGGAGCACCTGGGCGCAGAAAGTGGAGAACGCCGACAGGAGGGATAATCCGGGTGCAGAACCTGAAGGAGAACCTGGAAGAGAACGACATGAGGGGCCACCCGGGCAGAGAACCTGAAGGAGAACCTGGAGGAGAACCTGGAGGAGAACGACAGGAGGAGCGACCTGGGCGCAGATTGTGGAGAACAACGACAGGAGGGATGATCCGGATGCAGAACCTGAAGCAGAACCTGGAGAACAATGACAGGAGGAATGATCCGAGTGCAGAACCTGGAGGAGAACGACAGGAGGGGCCACCTGGATGCAGATCCTGGGGGAGAACCTCTAGGTGAATGACAGGAGGAGCACCTGGGTGCAGAACGTGGAGAACGATGACAGGAGGGATAATCCGGATGCAGAACCTGAAGGAGAACCTGGAGGAGAACGACAGGAGGGGCCACCTGGGCGGAGAACATGGGGGAGAACCTGGAGGAGAACGACTGGAGGAGTGACCTGGGCGCAGATTATGGAGAACGACGACAGGAAGGATAATCCAGATGCAGAACCTGAAGGAGAACCTGGAAGAGAACGACATGAGGGGCCACCCGGGCAGAGAACCTGAAGCAGAACCTGGAGAACAATGACAGGAGGGATGATCCGGGTGCAGAACCTGAAGGAGAACCTGGAGAACAATGACAGGAGGGATGATCCGGGTGCAGAACCTGAAGGAGAACCTGGAGAACAATGACAGGAGGGATGATCCGGGTGCAGAACCTGAAGGAGAACCTGGAGAACAATGACAGGAGGGATGATCCGGGTGCAGAACCTGAAGGAGAACCTGGAGAACAATGACAGGAGGGATGATCCGGGTGCAGAACCTGAAGGAGGACCGGGTAAAGAACACCAAAAGTCTGAGTTTATGTTAAAATATGAACAGAAAAGTCATCAAAAGTCTGAGTTTATGTTGAAATACAAACAGAAAATTCATCAAAAGTCTGAGTTTATGTTAAATTACGTTCTGAAAAGTCACCAAAAGTCTCTGTGTTCGTGGATTCAACACTGAATCTAACATTAGATTTGAAGCCGGCTTAAATCAGAAACCAATACTTCAAATTAGATTTGTGGGGGTTCTTTGTTTCCCAAGTTATTGACATATAATAGAATTTATACAATGAAATGTGTTTTACAAAAACCTATGGCACAACACATTAGTGGAAATATAAGAAACAGCACCAGAAATAGTACTAAAAACAGAAACATACGGCTGTGGCACCTAGTGGGCAAATAAAACCCACAGTTACCACACTGCCCTGTATAAGCCTCTGTTCTAAACACATACTGCAGTAACACAAAAGCAGTTAGAAATATCTCATCATTAACCAACACAGAAACACAATGCATATAATAATACATTGATATTTCATAGAACTAAGAACATAAGATGATACACTAGAAGTCTCATACCTCGCACACGGACCATTAACACCAGCAGCACACACGCTGTGTTTTCATGCAGTACACAGACATGGACTTTTAATGCAAATAAACTATTTACCACCCTGTCACTATATTTCATAATTCACTCTTTCATAGCACGGTATTATTTACATTTTCTTACTGTCCCCATCCGCGACCATCTCTGTTACAACTTCTGGTATCTTGCCCTTTGACCTCAAAACTACCCCCAATCCAACAATAACAATACGCCCCCTGCTGTCCAAAATGAAATTCAGCAGAAGAGTCACAAACAGGGATTTCAGTGGTTTTCAGTATATTTTCTTGCCTCTGTTTACCACCTGGTTACACCTGTATTAAAATTCAGGCCCAAAAGCTATTTCTAGATAAACTTTGCCCACTCCCTCAGGGGAAATTTGAAACCCTGGGGCCTGGACCCTTCCATCCACAAAGTGTATTTGATATTTCCATATCTGGATGTTAAGAAGATCTTTGAAATTTGTAATTAATTTTGGTCCTTCACTTCGTCTCAGGTGACCTAATAAAAACTGGCTGAAAGTGGTAAAAAATTGTGGTGGTATTAAAATACACCTCATACTCAGCTATGCATTTATTGTGATTAACTTATAAAGTTCAGCAGTCTATATCATTGTATCACACATTCTCTTTTTGAAACTGCTTATCAGTTAATTTTAAAACATTTGAATTGCCAGTAAGTTTTGAATGATGTACTAAACGTTGAATGAAAAAGGTTCTGCAATGTTGTGGAAAAAAGGGATGTTTAGTTCTGTTTAAAATGCATACCAGTAAATCTAGTCAATCATGAATATTATATAAACATGTTAATATATTTTCTTACATCACACATCCTGATGATCTCTGAAGTATCCTCCGAGAAGAAATGTGGAAGACCAAGAAGGGCAGCTGTCCTCCTATTCTGATGTGTCCTACATAAAGTTACACAAAAGTGAGTTCATGCAATATTTAAACTAGAGTTCTTGCGGAAGTTTACGTTGACAAATTCACACTATACATACCTCTTTATCAAGGTACTGCATAACACTTTGAAGGGTCAACCTCCTGCTTGATGAAATGGCTGCTTTATACAACTGCAAGAGAAAAAAATAAAATAAAATGAGCTGCATGTTTTGAAAAGGATAATGTGAATCAATTTTTAACCTATCTGCATCATCTTATATCGCATGAGTGAGTAAGAGTGAGAGAAAGAGATATTTTGGGTCCTTCTACATGAAAGTGCATTTATGTTATTAAGTATTTCTACAAAGAACCAAAAAATCTAGTCCAACATTTGAAAAAATGACACAGGGATTGGATTATATTTGATATTATTAGATAAGTCATATAGAAAATAAATTCCTGTATTTCAATCAATAAAAATAAATAAAATGAATTTCCCCAAATTTCCCTTTTACAAGCTTCCAAATTTTAACGTGACAGTGAAAATAATCTATTTGGGACAAATTTGAGGGTGTCACCATGAGCTTAATGAAGCTGTGATTAAGAATTCTATTAATATTATTTTCTGACCTTCTATGGAATAATCCATTTAATAACCACCAGATTAACTGCAGACTGTAGGGTAATTAGTAAAAGTAGAAAAGATAAACTAGACAAGCCACACACAGTTCAGACAGTGCTGCACCCTGACAGGGATCTCCATCTCCAGAGCAGCTGAGGGAGAGGAGCTCTGTTGTGATAGAGCGAGCAAGAGGATGAATAGAGAGAGAGAGAGAGCGACGGTAGATAAACAGCGTGAATGCAAGAAATTCACGGTATTTCAGCTCTTTTCATTACGATACGCTGTACAAACACAAATGCCTCCCCTCAAACACTCGGACCATCGACAAATACGTTGACTATATGCAGTAAATATAAGCGTCCAAGTCTTTAGACTTCATTAACGTGTTATTTCACAAGTTAAAACTTACCGTGCAGATGGACAAATAGACAAATAGCGGCCCCTTTGATCCGGGGAGGGGGGAGGGGGGGGTCAGTTTCGCGGGCATAGCGGCACAACTTTAACTGTGTGCAAACTAGCTAGCTAACAAAAGGGTAACGTTAGCCAGCAGTTGCTTGCAGGCAAATGCTGAGTTTAAAAGTTTTTTATTTATTGCTCCTGTCTTGTTAGAAGCATTTCTAACCTAAATGAACGCCCGTTAACCTAAATGTCCACCATTGACAACAGTGGTGTAATTTACTAATGCGCCATTTCAAACTTTGATTAATGCGATGGATTAGCACAGAGAAAAACACGGAAATGTAGTCATATTCGCAAAGCTCTGTCAATGTGCTGATTTTATTCCATTTTATCACAGAAGAAACTGACATTTTTATTAAATTTGATCGACAAAAAGAACTTTTAAAAGATAACCTACCTCCGTGCCGTGTCTCTTCTCCCAGCAGAATGACGTATCCCTCCGCCCTGGTCAGTTGCACTCTGCTGCGTCACTGCGTCAGATTGCAGCTAGCTGGAAAAGGGTGTCCCTCCGCAGCTGGAAGTAGTCCACTGCGGTTTTCTATATTGTTTCGTCAATAACTAAGTTGGGGTTGAAATACTGTGGTTTGTCCAATTTAGAGAACTGGTGAGCACGATAATTCTTAGATATCATAGCTTTACAGTTTTATTTTTGATTAATCCCAAAATTATGGTATTTCCTCAGCAGGACCCTCCCTCTCCCCAGCACCCCGTTTCTTTTTTCCAAGGTATAACTTACAGAAATAAGTTAAATCAATGCTGAAGGTCCTGATAAAACTGACAAATAGTCAAGACAACTAATTACTTTAAGTTTAATTTTCTAAAACTTATAAACTTGAGCTCAATATTCAACACTTACCATGACAATTTGAGTTAAACAAACAAGTTCACATAACAATGTTTTACAGTAGGAGAAAAAACAAAAAAGGGAGAGAGAAAGGAGAAAAAGAAAATAAATTAGATTAATAGAAATAAAAAAGAAAAAAGGAAGAGAAGATATAAAGGGAAAAAGAAGAAGAAAAGAAAAGAAATTATAAGAGAAAAGAAAAGAAATTAAAAGTAAAAAGGGAAAAAAATGAAAAAGAAACAAAGAGGAGAAAAAAGTAAAGAGAAGAAAGAAAAGATAAAAGAAAAGAAATTGAACTAAAAGAAAAGAAATGTAAAGAAAAGAAATAAGATAGAGAAATCGCACTTAACATTGTGCAACATTACCTCTCTGAAACTCCATAATGTCATTAAATTCCTTCTCTTCCACTACTCAGGTTCAATCCAGTATATAAAGTGACATTAATAGTGAATAAACTAACAACCAGCCATTGTATTTATTTATTATTGCACGTATTTATAGTAAAACATGGGGATGAAACATCCTACTTTTGGATCTAGAACTGCACAAGCCGTTCATTTTCAGTCACCTGACGAGTTAAACTCCCCTTTTTATGTGAGGTTGAAGCAGAAAGTCTGAGTTAACAAAGAAAGTTGTTTATAATCTGCGATGCCTGTTATCTCTGACTGAGGCTTTAGTTTTTGTTGAGCTGATTTACACGTAGAAACTTTGTTCAGGAAGATTTCTCAGTAGCTCAGAGGACAGGCTGCTTTTTACACAACCTTGGAAGAGAATGTCTGTCAATGCTTTCAGCAGAATTTAGAAACACAACACTTCCTAAACAGATATTCTGAGGCTGTGAGATTGAACGTTTGAGAGTCTATCAGTGTGTGTGTTTGTGGTCTTTCTGTTTCTAGGTGGAAGCTGAATTAGTGAGGATGACTCCTGCTCCTGTCATCTCTAAGCTCCTCCCACATCTTTACCTGCACATGAGGAAAATCACTCCTGTAGAATGCAGGTATGTTTGTCATTATTATAAAAAGATGTTGCCTGGTGACCTGTCAGAAACCCATCATACAGAGTCAGCCAAAATAATGTTTACACACATCAGGAAAAGAAAAACTAGCAGAAATATTTCAATACCAAATGTATTCAGACATCATGAGATTAATAAAAGTTATCTTTGGCCTCTACAATTACAAGAGGTGCTCAAAGTGGAGGCCACTGGCTTCCAGACATTTCTGTTGTGTTGTAGACGTCACTTGTTGATGCTCCATTCATGAGGGTAGCGCCATCTGTTGGGAAAACATCGTACAACAGGACACAGAGTTATCGTGATTTGATCAAACTTAGAAAGAGGAATCTATATGTATAGAAGTACTGATACAAATGTCTGTTTACTTGTACTTACAGCTGTATGTCTAGCTGTATTTATACCTTTATTTATATGTATACATAGAGCTGCACATACAGGTTTACCTGTACTTATATCTGTACATACTGATTTGACCGTTTTTGGTCAGACATTTATTTTTATGTATAAATAATGATTTTTATTATATTATACTTAGAATAATGAAAAAAAAACCCAAAATACAGAAGAAAATGAGCAAAAACTAAACAAAAAAAGTATATTTAAAACAAATGCAGAAAAAATTAGCAAAAAATAAACAAAAAAATACATAGATATATACACACACAATTTTTTCTTACCAAAAGCACATTCTACATTTATGCTCATACTGTTTCTACTTAATGTTACGGGTGGGGGGTGGGACTGGAGAACCCAAGCGCAGACACACAGGAACTGGCAGACAGGTGAATAAAGGAAAGAGATTTATTTAACCAAATAACTAAACCAATGCATAAATGGAGAACTGAACTGGGGGAACAGAACTAAACCAAACTACTCATACCGCTACAAACTCTATGAATACAAAAACAGAAGGCTACAAAACTAAACTGAATTAACAAACTGAGCTAAGGAGGGGTACTCACAAGATGGGAGAACTGACAACAGAGGGGCAAGACAGGCTGAGGAAACCCAGGGGCAGACGGAGACAAGACGGAAAAACAGGCTGGAGACGGAAGCTGGGCTGGAGAGTATCTGGAAGAAAATCGGAGTCCATGTGGAGGAAATCCAGGGGGGGAAACGGAGTCCAAAAGTGGGCATATGAATCTATGATCCAGCAGAGAGTGAGTGATGGAGCTGGGTTTATATAGTGGAGGTGTAATTGCAGACAGGTGAGGTAAATGGGATGATCACATAACTGTAATCAGAAGTCCAGGCAGGTGAGTGAGAGTGAGACAGGTAGAAAGACAGACCAACAGGTGCAGACAGAGGTACCAGACGAGGAGATAGAGGTGACATGGGACGAGTGAGGGAGAGAGACCAGAGAGAGTGACAATAGGGAGAGAAGGACGACAGACAGGAACAAGGATGGAGAAGGACGGAGAAGAACAGGGACAGGAGCAGAGACCAGAACACTTATATTTTTGGGTCATATTTTATTAACATACTTCTGATTCTGATTTGTAATTTTTTAATTTATATATATATATATATATATATATATATATATATATATATATATATATATATATATATATATATATATATATATATATATATATATATATATATATAAAAATAAATAATCATTAATTTATTATAGAATAAATTGCTGTATTTTGTAAGAGTAATATAATTATTTTTATTTTGCAGATTCTATCATTAAAAATAGAGTGAATGTTTATAGTAAAATAACATAAAATCACTTATTTTAATAATTCCAGAATGACAGGAAACATTAGTTTTCTATTTATTTACATGTATTAATATAAATCTGCTCCTCTGTAATATTATTGAATAAAAGGCTCTAATCTGTGCATGAAGCACGTTGTTCTCCGTTAATTAACGCTAATCCCTGCTGGGGCGGGGCCTGTGGCTGCGGGAGGCGGGGCTAGAGGTCGCCTAGCAGCGGCGGGCTGAGTGACAGCTGAGCCGCTTCGAGCGTCAGACCGAAGCGGCGCCCAGAGGAAGCAGAAGAGTCCGTGGGCAAAAGAGGAGAACAGCGGGAATTCTGGGTTCTGTGGAGCTTTTACGGAGTTGCTGAACAGTTCATGTTCACCTGAGGAACCAGAAGACACACCTGGACCACCTGCTTAGGTAAGAAACTGACGTCAGCTGCAGCTCAGACTGAAAACCCCTGAAGAGAGCGAGATTAGCAGCTTCAGAAGGACTGACAGAGCTGCAGAGAGATTTATCAGAGGGAATAATGTGTGAAAATGATGATGTGAGCCCTGGATATCATGAGGTCAAGAAACAACAGGTCAGAAAAGTATTTAAAACACAGTAAACTGACAGATTAGAGACAAAAACACTGAAAATACAGACAGAAGAAGAACAGAAACATTTAACTGCAGTCAGAGAATCTATTTAATATGTTCTAAAGTTTGAAACTATTGTAAGTGAAGCAACCTAAAAAATGCAGCTGATCTTATTAAATTTGGTCTGATTATTCTGCTGATTAATACAATAGTTTTTTTTTGTAATTTTAATAAACAGTTTTTCACTCTAATTATATCAGCAATATACTGTTATTTTATAGATTTTTCCTGTTTTAATAACATACAGATAATATTGAGGACAATCACAGAAAAAAAACATATTATATTAATATTATTGTTCATATTAATGTTGATGGTAAAAAACACAAATAAAAACAAACAAAAAATACTGGTCAAAACTGCATTAACTGTAAATAACATACCATAAAATTAAACAATTTTTCCTGTTATTAAATCAGCAAAAATATATAATCATTTTACAGATATTTGCTGTTATTCGAAGAAAAAATATATTAAGGATTGAAAAAGGTAAAATAATTTTTTATATTTGTATTTTACAGATTTTTCCTGATTTGTTAAATTCCAGATAATATCAAGTAAAATCAGAGAAAAGAAAATATTAACCGATATGTTGGATTTTTTTTGCTAATTTTTTTCTATGTTATGTCTTACAGGGTTAAAACATTTTACAATAAAATTAAACTTTTTTTACTATATTTAAATGAGCAAAAATATTATTACTTTGCAGATATTTGCTGTTATTCAAAAGAAAAAAATGTATATTAATAAAAAAAAATACATACTGTTATTTGATGTGGACATTATTGACAGTTTTGGTCTTTTTTCTTTTACAAAAAATGTTAACATGTAAAATCTTTTTTTTACTTGACTTTACTCATTATTTAACAAAACAGCGAAAATTTGCAAAATAATTATCATTTTTTTGTTCAAAAAATGAAAAATTAAAGCTAAAACCTGTTAAAAACATTAAAAACATCGCATTTCCACAGTTAACATGTAAATTAATATACATTTTTAGTTATTTTCTGAGTAATTGTTCAAAACTGAGAGTTAAAAAGTAAATGTCTGACAGTGTGTGGATGTTTTCTGACTGCTGAGAATCAAACAGATGTGTTCAGAGCTCAGGACACATGTGCATTTTCACACGTGAACATGTTTAAGTTCAGTGGTGGTTCCCCTGAGGATCTCTGCGAACCGAACGGCTGTTCAAACACGAGCTGAAGGTTCAGAGTCCTGCCAACATCATCATCATCATCATCATCATCATCATCATCATCATCATCATCATCATCATCATCATCAATCAGCTGAAAGCCTGAAAACAGAATAAATGAAAAGCAGGTCAGACAGACTCCAGGTCAATCTGTGTTTAATCCCTGGTCTGTGTGATGGCATGTGACACACACACACACACACACACACACACACACACACACACACACACACACACACACACACACACACACACACACACACACACAGAGTTGGGATTAAACATCAGCGTCTCCTCTCAGATTATCTTTTATCTCTCGGGATCTTTCCGTCTTTATGAGGACATTCAGTCACCTGATGTCATCTGATTCTCACCTTGAAAAGTCCCACAAATAAACATGAAATTAAAACGCTAAAATTTGTCCAAAATCATTCAGTTCTTGTCCAAAATGACAAAAAAATCTCTAAAATTACTGAAAATGTCTCCAAAATGATGAAAAAGTTCTTTAAAATGATTCAAATGAAGAGGAGTCTTCAAGAAAATGTACATATCGGAAAATTATTTCCCTCAACTAAATGTGTCCAAAATGACCCAATTGTTATCTAAAAAGACTAAAACTTGTCTAAAGCGACTCAAGATTTGTCCAAAATGACCCAAAACCAGAGAAATCACTAAACTTTTGTCCAAAATTACTCAAAATGTGTCTAACATGACAAAAACTTCTCAAAAAATCATTCAGTTCTTGTCCAAAATGACAAAAAATATCTCTAAAATGACTAAAAGTTTGTCCAAAATGATTAAAAATGAATCCAAAATAATCAAAAAGTTCTGTTTAATGGACTTTTCCCATCATTTCTGAACCTCTTCACTTCATCTGGACCCTCCTCTAAGGACTTCAAGGGTCTGTAAGTCTGGAAATGTTCACAGTCTGAAGGTAGAACTTTGCTTCATTAAACCGACTAAAGTCAGACACACAACGACAGACACACACTGCTGGACTTGTCCTGCTGCAGATTAGAGCCCAGATGGTGGAGGATGGATTTGGAAACTGTGTGTGTCGTTGTGTTGCTCATGTTGTGAGGACATGAGTCTGTTTACACGCCAGTGGTTGCTTTGTGTGTCTTTGTGTCGTTTTATGTCTTATTCTGATCATTTGTGGGTTTTCTTTGTGTGGCTGACTCTTTGTGTGATTTTCTCTCTGGTTGTGGTGGTGTTGTTTTATTGTTGTTTTGTGTCTATTTCTGATGGTTTTGTGTCCTTTTGTGTTTTTGGTGCCTTTTTGTGGTTGTGTGCCTTTTTGTGGTTGTGTGTCTTTTTGTGGTTGTTTTATGTCTTATTCTGATCACTTTGTATCTATTTGTGTTTAGTGTGTGTGTGTGTGTGTGTGTGTGTGTGTGTGTGTGTGTGTGTGTGTGTGTGTGTGTGTGTGTGTGTGTGTGTGAGAGAGAGAGACTCTTTGTGGGGTTTTCTGTCCAGTTGTGGTGGTTTTGCGTTTTATTGTTGTTTTGTGTCTATTTCTGGTGGTTTTGTGTCATTTTTGTGTTTGGCTTTGGTCCCCTTTTCATAGTTTTGTGTCCTTTTTTGTGGCCATTTTGTGTCCCTGTGTGTGTTTGGTGTCTGTGGTTGTTTTGTGTCTATTTCCAGTGATTTTGTGTTTTTTGTTGTTGTTTTGTGCCTCTTTTTCATAGTTTTCTGTCACTTTGTGGTTGTTTTGTGTCTTTTTCTGATCATTTTGTATCTATTTGTGTATCCATTTGTGGGGTTTTCCCTCTGGTTGTGGTGGTTTTGTGTTCTTTTATTGCTGTTTTGTGTTTCTTTCTGGTTGTTTGTGCCTCTTCGTGTGATTTTGCATAATGGTGGTCTTGCATGCTTGTGCGGTCATTTTGTATCTCTTTGTGTTTTTGTGCCATTTTTGGTGGTTTTGAGTCTCTTTGCGTGTTCATTTTGCGTGTCTTTGTACGTCTAACCATGTCTGTGCTGTTTCCACAGAAGTACAGGACTATAGAGCCCACAAGGAGTTAAAATAGGTCAAAAGTGAGTTAAAATTATCCCAGGAGGAAAAACAGGTTCTAAGCGAGGAAAAATGAATCCGCAGTCGGTTAAAATAAGCCCAGTGAAGAAAAATGAGCCCACAGTGTGAAGGAAAAACGACTCTTTCCCCTTACTGAGACATTTCCTTGCAGCTGTTAGCTGAAGACATCCCAGAATATCATGCAGGTTGCATCTGCAGTCACTGTAAATGATCCTGTAGATCCAACAGATCACCTCAAAGGACCCTACATTTATCACCTTTGAACCCTGATCCTGTTCACTTCTGTTAAACTGAGGCTGTGAACATGTTCAGACCTTCTCTCTGATATGATCCTGAGAAAGGACAGATGCTGCAGAACATACATGAGAAAAACAACGGGTGCAGGAAGAAGACATGTCAGGACTCCCTGACCTGGTCCACATTAGATGTTGCTTAGTCTGATGTGCTGGAGCAGATAAATTCAGCTGTAATCTAAATGAAGCATTGCTCCCAACCCAGTATATACCCGAAGGATGAAGAGGATCCTCAGAGTGGATGAGTTAAAATGATCCACAGTGACTTAAAATGATCCACAGTGACTTAAAATGATCCACAGTGAGTTAAAATGAACCACAGTGGGTTAAAATGATCCACAGTGAGTTAAAATGAACCACAGTGAGTTAAAATGAACCACAGTGGGTTAAAATGATCCACAGTGAGTTAAAATGAACCACAGTGAGTTAAAATGAACCACAGTGACTTAAAATGATCCACAGTGAGTTAAAATGAACCACAGTGAGTTAAAATGATCCACAGTGGGTTAAAATGATCCACAGTGAGTTAAAATGAACCACAGTGAGTTAAAATGATCCACAGTGAGTTAAAATGATCCACAGTGAGTTAAAATGATCCACAGTGAGTTAAAATGATCCACAGTGAGTTAAAATGAACCCACCATCAGTGTGTTGAACCTTCTTCTGAACAGAAACCTGTGAATGCTGTAGTTGTATCGTTGTGGGTCTGTGTGTAGTCCTCAGTGTGTGTTTTCTGTCTCCAGGACGGCCGACGGACAGAATGCTGCTCCACCCTGAACTCCATCTCTGAGGTAAAAGCACTGCTGCTGGGAATTCTGGGAATTTCCTGCTGCGCCCAGGGAGGAGTCAACAACTACTTCCTGTTTGGTTGTTCTTCCTGAACTGGAGGACAGACACACAACCACAAATACACACAATGAACACATGAATATCAACAACTGTCATGCATGTATGAATCATTTTACAAGAATATAACAGAATATTGTGAGAGAGAGCTGGGAACGGCGGCTAATTCTGGGTTTTTGGAGTTGTTTTGGCGCTGGCTACGGCCCACAGTAGAACCCTCTGTGTTCATTTTCTTTCGTGGTCATTTTCAGTCTGTTTTGTGGGCATTTTATGTCTTTTTGTAGTGGTTTTCAATCGATTTATGGTAATTTTAGATGTTTTGTGGTCATTTCGTGCCTTTTAGTGGCCATTTTCAGTCTGTTTGTGATAATTGTAGGTGTTTTGTGGTCATTTTGCAATTTTCTGTCGTTATTTTGTGTCTCTCGTCATAATTATCTGTCTCACTGAGTCATTTTGTGTTTTTCTGTGGTCATTTTGTGTCTTTTTTGTCATTTTGTGCATTTTTGTGGTCATGTTGTGTCTTTTTGTGGCTGTTTTCTGTGTCTTTGTGCTGAAAACGACCACAAAAATGCACGAATTGACCACAAAAGGACCTAAACGCCCACAAAACAGTCTTAAAATGACCAAGCAAGAAACAAAATGAGCACAGAGGGTTCTACTGTGGGCCATTGCCAACGCCAGAATAACTAGAAAAAGTTGCAAAATGGCCACAGAGACACACAAAATGACCACAAACAGACTGAAAACGACCACAAAAAGGCACAGAATGACCACAAAAATCCCTAAAATGCCCACAAAACAGTCTGAAAATGACCAAAAAAGAAATAGAGCACAAAGACACACAAAACAACCACAAAAATGCACAAAACGACAAAAAACACAAAATGACTCAGTGAGACAGAAAACTATCATATATACATCATATATTAAAAACTGTGAAAACTGAAAAAAGCTGCAAATATCTGGGAAATAATCATATTTTAAGCTCCAGTGAAGCCAATTTTAAAGTCAGATGTAAAAATGCTGATTTTCTATGTGTAAATCCTTAACAGTTTTTTGTCTTTTTTATGGTTAACATGTAAATTCATATTTTTTTCTGTGATTTTATTGGATATTATCTGTAATAAAACAATAAAGGGGTAAATAGTTCCATAAATCACGGATCTAAACTGTCAGAACCCTGTGTTTCCTCCAGGTTTCCTCCCCAGCAGTGCCTCTGATGCTGCTCACAGGTCCATTGAGGCCCTGAGCAGGAACATGCCGGAACACCCGTAGCGATTGCCGGTAACCCGGGCAACATGATGGCCTCGGTGGTCGTCAGGGGCAACCGCAGGAAGTCCCTGACGCTGAGGGGAGTCGACCCGGAGACCTGCATGATCGTGTTCAAGAACCACTGGGCCCAGGTACGCAGCTCAACTGGTCACCTGTTCACCTGTTCACATGTCCACCTGTTTACTTGTTCACCTGTTTACATGTCCACCTGTTTACTTGTTTACCTGTTTACTTGTTCACCTGTTTACTTGTTCACCTGTTTACTTGTTCACCTGTTTACTTATTTACTTGCATCACCAACCAGACAAACTCTGCTGCTGAACGCCGCTCTGAATCTGATTCTGTCTGTTTTCCTCATAATGAGCGGCAGCACAGTGTGTGATTGTTGTGTGTGTGTGTGTGTGTGTGTGTGTGTGTGTGTGTGTGTGTGTGTGTGTGTGTGTGTGTGTGTGTGTGTGTGTGTGTGTGTGTGTGTGTGAGACTGACCCAGACTTTGGCCCTTAAACACAGGATCCATTTAGGACAAATCGCCCGACACCGTCGCCAAGAAAATCCACATACAGAGTGTACGAGTGTGTTGTGTGTCTCTGTGTGCGTGTGTGTCTGTGTGTGTGTGTGTCTGAGGTCAAAGGTTAACACAAGTCTGGACAGTGAATCACATTCTTTCTGTCTCTTTTCATTCATGCTTTGATCAGCTGCAGGAAAAACCAACCAGATCCTCCACAATAACTCATATTTATTAATAACATTTGCATATTTAATGATACAAAGTTTTACCTTCATATTATTTTCTGAGGTACAGGTCCTTGAAGTACATCACTGATGAAGTGATGAGCCTCAGAACTTTATCAGTCCAGCAAATAGACACATGACATTTAGGATGAAAAACACATTTGAGTTCTGATAAATACTGACACTAGATCAGTGTAAATCAAAGTAAACTAACCCCCAGCCGCTGTGTGTTCAGGTGGTGAAGATTCTGGAGAAACATGAGCCGGGTCGGAGCAGCACCGGAGCCCTAAGCTTCCTCTCAGGTCACAGCAGCTCCGGAGGATCTCGTCTGGGTCCGATCCCGGCCGACGAGGCCAGCGCCGTCCAGAACTACGTGGAACACATGTTGTTCCTGCTGATGGAGGAGGAGGCAGGTCAAGGTCAGAACACATTTCTTATCTAAATATCAGTATAATATGAACAGAAGAAGGGAGTGAACATCTAGAGGTCAGTTAGATCATAACACACTACAGCTTTATTATTCTAAAACTACGCTAATATAACATGACATTATTAGCTTGACATCAAGTCAGATAGTTAGCTAGGTAGTTTGTGCTACAGACAGCTGATGTAGCATAATGTTGTCACTAATGCTACAGCAGTTTAATATAGCATAATATTACTAGCTTAAAACAGTCAGCTAGTTAGTTAGTGCCATAGCAAACCATTAGCCTAACATAGAACCCTCTACTTAGCTTGGTAGCTAGTGCTACTGTAAGCTAACATAACATATTATTAGCTTGACATTAAGTCAGATAGTTAGCTAGGTAGCTAATGCTACAGCAGTTTAATATAGCATAACGATATTAGCTCAGCAAGTCAGCTAGTTAGCTATGCCCACAGCAAGCTAATACAGTATTCAATGTATTAGCCTAACATAGAAACATCTAGCTAACTTGGTAGCTAGTGCTACAGTAAGCTAATATAAGATAATATTATTAGCCTGACATGAAGTCAAATAATTAGCAAGGTAGCTAATGCTACAGCAGTTTAATATAACATAATGTTATTAGCTCAACAAGCCAGCTAATTAGCCTTTCAGACAGATGATTATACATGTTTACGGCTGGTTACCTGTTGTGTTACAGTATTTAATGAGATATTTATCACAGATCGAACATTAGCAGAGCTACAGGAATAAAAATCATTGATGCCAGTGAAGAGTTTCTTACCTTAAAAGTCCATTTATCACATTTTCTTATATTACAGAAAAATAATTTGCTTTCTATTCAATTTACTTAAGAACCCTCCATATGTTCTCATTTTAATAGTACGCAACAGTTTGCAAAAGTAAATTCTGATAAAAAAAATGACAAAAGCAGACATTTTCTGTCAGAAAATGACAGATTTCCTGAAACCAATAAAATGATTTCAATGATATTTAAAGATTATTTAGTTCACTGTCACCAGAGAAAAGCCCTGGTGGAGGTCTTCTTACCCTGCTGTTTCTTACCCTGGTTTCCCCTCTATGTACCGTCAGGAGGAGCCATGGGTCCCATCCTGGAGCTGGTGGTTCTGGAGGGGGTGATGGAGCGTCTGTTCCTGTGGAGCCTGAGGAGGCAGTTCACTGAGGACATGAAGCTGGAGCAGCTGAGGATGTACCAGATGCTGCTGTCTCAGGCCCGACAGCCGCTGCTGCACCACAAACCCGTCCTCCGGCCGCTCATGATGCTGCTGGCATCCTGCGCTGGAGCTGCAACCGGTGAGGAGCTTCTCCAGATGTTCTAGCAGGAAGTTCTAACAGAGATTTACACGGGTTCTCAGTGGGAAGTTCTTTATTTTAGTTCTCAAAATGTTCCTCCTAAAGGTTTACAAGAGTTAATGTACAAAAACAAAACTGTCCAAAATCAATGTCCACATCAAAAAAGAGGCTGGTTAATGTTAACTAGTTACCTGGTTAGTTACCTGGTTGGTTACCTGGTTGGTTAACTTGTTGTCTTCTGCAGACAGTGGAGGTGTGGTGGAGGCGGAGCTCGTCCTCCTGTTGAATCAGCTCTGCGTCGCTCTAGTCAAAGATCCTTCAGTGCTTGAACTTTTCTTCCACACCAGCGAAGACCAAGGAGCTGCCAACTTCCTGCTCTTCTCCCTGCTCATCCCGTATACGCACAGGTAGGAAACACACAATTCATATATTAATCCACTCATCTGTTCTCCCTGCTAGTCACTTATACTCACAGGTTGGAGTTAACACAGTTCAGAAAGTTTCACAGCATAAAATGTGGATATTTCTGAGCATACGGGAGGTCCTCGACTTGCGTCAACATAAGTCGATTTTCACCATAAGTTGGAACTCCGAGGAAAATGTAAACAAAGCCGTTCCGTGCATCACGATATGATGAGTTCTTTGGAAAAGTCATGAATACCAACGACTTTCATGCACGTATGAATCATTTAACTAGAAGATAACAGAATATTGTAACGGACTGATGTTGTTGTTGTTTCAAAGTGAAAGACCTCATCCTGTATTAACATCATTAATAGATGTCTGTTGTCTGTGTCATTAATGTTATTATTACATGTTGTGTTGAGTGTGTTATTATAAATATTATTTGTTGTGTTGTTCCTGTCAGACAGGGTTCTGTGGGTCAACAGGCCAGAGACGCTCTGCTGCTCATCATGTCTCTGTCAGCCTCCGAACCTCGAGTCGCTCAACATATCGCCCAGAACACCTACTTCTGTCCTGTAAGTCTGAAAAAAAAAACCCTGTTTACATTCTATCAGGACCAACAGAACCTTATTTACCTTTATTTTCACAGCGTTTACAGCTTTTAAACAATACAGCATTCCAACATTTTTAACACACTTTTTCTGGCACCCTACCCACTAGAATTTCACTGCTCTATTGCAGTTTTTTTTATGTGTAAAAGCGTAGTTTTTAACGGTCATTTTTGGGTTTTTTTCTTTTTTTTAATCACAGATTTTCCCTGTTTTGTTAAATTACAAATAGTAACTAGTAAAATCACAGTAAGTGCATGAACTTTATTTACATGTTAACCTTAGAAAAGGCCCAAACTGTAATTTAATTGGTGTCTACATCATTCTTTAAAACATTTGCTTGTAGAATTACACTGTCTTTCAGTATTAAAGCAAAAATATCATATTTTTTCTTTTATCATTATCCTTAGCAGTTTGTGAATTTTGTAGTATTCTAATGTTTTTTTAAAGTGTAGGTTTTTTTGTAAAACTGAACCATTTTAAGTTTTCAATTAATTTTAACAAAAATACATATTTTCCCTGTTTTGTTAAATTACAGCTAATATCTAGCAAGATGTTATGTTTATAAAATATTTTTTCTTCGGTTTTTCTTGTTTTTTTATTTTGTTTTGCTTTTTTTTAAACAGATTTTTACCATTTTCTTGGGTTTTTCTTGTTTGTTTTTTGTTTAGTTTTTAGTTGTCTTTGTTTTTTTTCTTTACAGATTTTTTGTACCATTTTTCTTGGGTTGTTCTTGGTTTTTTGGTGTGTTTTTTTTAACTGATTTTTACCATTTTTCTTGAGTTTTTCTTCTTTTTGGTTTGTTTGTTTTTTTTAGCAAACAATACAATACATACAACAGTGTTTATCCCACGTCTACCGTCACCAGTGGAGCTGCAGCAGGCTAATCTTTCCTACAGTGTGTTTAAAACACGTGTTTCTCTGAGTGTTTAGAACAGAAAAGAAGGAATTAAGGAGCAGAAAAGTCTCATTAAGACGCTGATATTTGTGAATCAGTCGCTGTTTGAATGAATGGACTCAGTAGGTTTTTTTTCTCAGCATTATAATCTCATTACAGTAGTTATGTAATAAACTAATGAGATCAGGCTGCTCCTCAGAGACTCAATGTGACGGATATGAGCTTCAGTCATTCTCATGTTTAACACTTTCACATCATTTTGTTCAGGTTTGAGTCATTCTGGCCAAATTTGAATCAGTCTTTAAAGTTTTTCAGTCATTCTGACGAAGTCCATCCATCCATCCCTCCATCCTTCCATCCCTCCATCCATCATCCATCCATCCATCCATCATCCATCCATCCATCATCTTCTTCCTCTTATCCGGGGTCGGGTCGTGGAGGTAGCAGATGAAGCAGGTCATTCCAGACGTTCCTCCTCCCACCAACACTTTCCAGCTCTTCCTGAGGGATCCCGAGGCGTTCCCAGGCCAGATGAGATATATAATCCCTCCAGAGGGTTCTGGGTCAACCCCGGGATCTCCTCCCAGGTGGACGTGTTCAGAAAACCTCCATGGAAGTCTCCCTGGAGGATCTGAATCAGATGTCCAAACCTCCTCAGCTGGTTCCTTTAGAGGTGAAGGATCAGCAGCTCTACTCTGAGCTCCCTCTGGATGTCTGATCTTCTCCCCCCTATCTCTAAGGCTGAGTCCAGACACCCTATGGAGGAAGCTCATTTCAGACGCTTGTATCCATGATCTCATTCTTTGGGTCACTACCCAGAGCTCATGACCATAGGTGAGGGTTGGAATGTAGATGGATGGTAAATCGGACCTCATTACTGCTGATGCTGCACCAATCCTCCTGTCCGTCTCTTGCTACATTTTCCCATCACTTGTGAACCAGATCCTGAGATACTTGAACTCCTTCGCTTGGAGAAGCAACTCCCCCCCAACCCAGAGAAAGCAATCTACCGATTTCCGGCAGAGAACCATGCCCTCGGAGGTGCTGATCCACATCCCCGCCGCTTCACACTTGGCTGCAAACCGCTCTAGTGCTGCTGAAGGTCTGATGAAGCCAACAAAACCACATCATCTGCAAAGAGCAGAGATGTGATCCTGAGGCCCCCAAACTGGACACCCTCCTCACCCCGGCTGCCCCTTAAGATCCTGTCCATGAAGACCACAAACAGGATCGGAGACAAGGAGCACCCTTGGAGGAGTCCAACACCCACTGGAAACATGTCTGACTTTGAGCTGAGAATGCAGACACAGCTCTCACTTTGGTTGTACAGGGACCGAATGGCTTGTATCAGAGAGCCCGGTCCCCTATAGTCCCCCTGTACCCCCCACAGAGCCCCTTGGGGGACTCAGTTGTAGTCTTTTTCCAGATCCACAAAGCACTTGTGGACTGGCAGGTCGAACTCCCGTGACCCCCTCAGCAGCTCCGCACATTGCTCCTCCTGAATCTGAGGTTCAACAATCTGTCGGAGTCTCCCTTCCAGCACCCAGGGGAAACTTTCCCGGGGAGGCTGAGAAGTAGTGGCGATGGAGACACCACCCAGAGACTCCAAGAAGGCCAAAAACTCCAAACTGCTGTTCAGTGAATAAACACAGAGAACAGTCAGATTTTTCCCCTCAGAGAGGCGACTCTCTCGTTGTCCAGGGAGAACTCCAACAGGCGCCTCTCACCCTGGGCAACTCCGGAAAAGGAGAGTCCAACCCCTCTCCAGGATTCTGGTTCCAGAACCCTTGCTGTGCATGGAGGTGAGCCCAACTATATCTAGCCGGTACCTGGTGGTAGTTCCTTTCCCACCAGTGACGTGACGTTCCATGTCCCCAGAGCTAGTCTACACCACCAGGAGGCGATGCGCCTAGACGCCCGCTCCTGCCTACTGCCCGGTGTGCATAGCACCCAACCCTGATTTCTAGCCCTGCAGGTGGTGGGTCTACTAGGCAGTGGCCCTGTGATACTTCTTCGGGCTGTGCCCGACCCAGCCCCAAGGGACCCCAAGGCTTGGTCAACAGATGGACTCTGATGAAGTCCCCTTTCCCCAGGCCAGCTGAAGGCCCCGGTATCCCTAAGCCGGGCAAGGCAGAGTCTTCACCTTGATGTGCTGTCATCAGGGTCTTCTGAACCGCTCTTAGTCCGGTCTCTCCCCCAGGACCAGTTTACTTTGAGTCCCCTACCAGGACAACATAGCTCCAGGATCACAGACACTCAAACCCCTCCACCACGATAAGGTGGCGACTCAACGGCGGGATTTTGACCAAGCATGAAGTAGTTTTTCATAAATAACGAGGTTTCTTCAACTATTTTTGCGTCATTAAAAACCAGTTTCAGTCACTTGGGACAAGTTCTGCATCGTTTTCAACAGTTGTTGCATCATTGTTCAGCTTTTAGTCATCTGGTTCGAGTCATTTTAGGCAAAAATTTGGAAAAATAAAACCGTCGATGTCAGTGAAATACAACCTCATGTTTGTTTACTGTTCAGGTGTGTGTGTGTGTGTGTCGGCCATGTTGGATCCATCACTGCCAGTTTCTGCTTCATGAGAGAAGAAACACTGCAGCATGTGACACCTGTGTGTGTGTGTGTGTGTGTGTGTATGTGTGTGTGTGTGTGTGTGTGTGTGTGTGTGTGTGTGTGTGTGTGTGTGTGTGTGTGTGTGTGTGTGTGTGTGTGTGTCAGATTTAAGCCCATGTGACCACCCTCTGACCTCAATCTTTATGTGTCTAGCAGATTAGTAACTCAGCGTGTGATTGGCTGCTGCTCAGAGGAGGGATTAGTAGGTCTGCACCTGATTGGCCGGTTGCCTGCAGCTGTTGATGCTGCTGTTTGGACTAATGTTGATCAGGAGCTCTGTCCTTTTTATCCTCCTGTCTCTTTATTCTGGGTCAGTCTGGTCGTTTCAGACAGCAGTGTTTCTGCATTATCACAGATCCTGTTCACAGTTTATTAATATGAAGTTCTGGAAAATATTTTTTGCGGAATAAAAGAATTTCATCTGTTTTTAGACCTGAGAATGTTTGTATTTTCATTCCTTAAAAAGCCAGTGAAGACACTTTAAAGGTGTAATATCTCCAGAAATTAAACTTGGTGAGGACATAGACAGGATTCTACTGAGCCTCAAAAGTTGGTGAAAGTTGACCAAAGATTGTATTTTAGTAGAAATATGGATCCATCCGTATATATATATATATATACACTTACAGGAACTTTCTGGGGCCATAATACCACCTTGGTTTGATAATTTTGTACTTTGGAAAAATTTCAAGTTATTTCAAAGATTTTGATTCATTTTGGACAAGTTTGAGTCATTTTCAACAACTTTTATGCCAATTTGAACAAAGAAAAATGAACCACAGTGAGTAAAAACAGGAGGTTGATCAGGTGTTTGTCTGCTGCAGGTTCTGGCCACAGGTCTGTCTGGTCTCTACTCATCTCTTCCAGCCCGACTGCAGGTCTACAGTGAGGACTGGCACTGTCTGGACCGGGCCGACTGGCAGCAGGTAACAGTTAGCAGCTAGCATGCTAACATTTAGCAGCTGTCACCTCCATCATCACTACTGTTTAACTGTTTACTGTGTTAGCATGCTAGCATTTAGCCGCTGTCACTTCCATCACCACTGCTGTTTAACTGTGTTAGCATGCTAACATTTAGCCGCTGTCACTTCCATCATCACTGCTGTTTAACTGTGCTAGCATGCTAATTAGCTATAAACACAGGGTTATTAAAATTCAGGGGTCGTGAACAAAACGTTTTAGACAGATTTAAAATTTTATTTTAATTTGTCCAAGACTTTTTGGGTGTTAGAGAGTAATACAAAGTAGTAGTGCAAAAAAAAACAACAAATAAACATTTTTATTTAACGTATGGCATTTTAAATGTGTCATACTGTACAGAATACATAGTTTTCAGGCATTTTAGACAAGTTTGATTCATTTTGGACAAATTTCAACTCATTTTAGACAAATTCTAAATCACTTTTTACAATGTTTGCATCACTCTGTGTGGGTTTTAGTCATTTTGTACCAGTTTGTCATTTTCAAGTTATTGACAAAAGTCTTTGTCAGCTTAGACAAATCTGATTCATTTCCAATAATTTTGACATCATGTTGTGCAGATTTTGTGTAAGTCTGGACAACTTTTAAATCATTTTGGACAAATGCTGAGATATTTTAAACATTTTTTGTACATATTTTGAGCCACTGTGAATAATTTTGAGTTATTTTTGTAAAACAATGCATCACTGACAGTGATTTTTATGTCATTTTGGACAAGTTTCAAGTCATTTCAAACACATTTTGTAAATTAAATCATGAAGTCAGACTTACCTGGTGTTTACATCAACAGGTTCCAGCTCTTGTCCACTTTCTGCACTCGCTGGAGTTCTGCAGCGCTGTAACCAAGGTAACCACACAAACATAATAAGTCCTAATACAGACGTTGATGATAACAATGATCACTATTACAGATATTAATCATAATAATGAACATTAATACAGATATTAGTCATAATAATGAACATGAATAACATGCTGTGTATCTTCACTGTATTTTAGGTGGCTCATCCGTCCATCCGCTCACAGCTGCTCAGTTACATCTACAACGGCTTCCTGGTACCTGTACTTGCTCCAGCTCTGCACAAGGTGGCGCTCCTGTTCACTGTAGTACTACTATACTGTACTACTACTGCAGTATTCAAACTGTACCACAGAGGACACTTATCTTTACATCATCTACATCTTCATTTTTTGAGAAGTTTTTGTCATGTTAGACAAATTTTGAGTAGTTTTGTACAAATTTGGACAAAAGTCTAGTTAGCTCGCACAGGTTTTGGGTCATTTTGGACAAATATGGTTCAGGGAAAACTTCAAATAATTTTCCAATATGTTCATTGTCTTGACTGGCTCCTCTTCATTTGAGTCATTTGAAATAACTTATTGATCATTGTGGACACATTTTTAGCAATTTTGGATGATTTTTTTTCAATTTATACATTTCTTTTGTCATTTTGGACAAGAACCGAGTCATTTTTTTGGGAAGTTTTTGTTATGTTAGACGAATTTTGAGTAATTTTGAACAAAAGTTTAGTCAGCTTGGACAGGTTTTGGACAAATGTTGAGTCACTTTGGAGAAGTTTTTGTCTTTTTAGACAAGAATTGGGTCATTTTGGACAAATTTGGTTGAGGGAAACTTTAAATAATTTTCCAATATGTACATTTTCTTGAAGACTCCTCTTCATTTGAGTCGTTTTAAAGAACTTCTTGATCATTTTGGACAATTTTTTGTCATTTTTTGAAGTTTTTGTCATGTTAGACAAATTTTGAGTCATTTTGGACAAATTTGGACAAAAGTCTCATCAGTTTGGACAGATTTGGGGTCATTTTGGACAAATGTTGAGTCATTTTAAAGAACTTTTTGATCATTTTGGACACATTTATATTATTTCTGGACAAATGTTTAGTCATTTTAGAGATGTTTTTTGCCATTTTGGACAAGAACTAAATGATTTTTTTGAGATGTTGTCGTGTTTGACAAATTGTGAGTAATTCTGGGAATGAACACTTGTGCTGTGATGGATGTGAAACTGATCTGGTGTCAGTTTTTACCAGAACTCAGATGGGTTTTTCCTCCTAAATGTCATGTGTCTATCTGCTGGACGGATGAAGTGATGAAGATGAAAATGATGGAAAAAGTCCATTTTTAATGGACTTTTTCCATCATTTCTGAGCCTCATCATTTCTTCAGTGTGAGCTTTGTAACTCTATAAATATCCATAGCATGAAGGTAAAACTTGTTGTTTCTACCCACTGACTTCTTATTTCCTGTGGTGTGTCCGTCAGCTGACCGTGGAGGAGGTGATGACCACCACGGCGTACCTGGATCTCTTCCTTCGCTCCGTCTCTGAACCGGCCCTCCTGCAGACCTTCCTCTCCTTCATCCTGCTGCACAGACACGACAACGTGCACATCCTGGACACGCTGGTCAGCAGAGTGAACACGCCTTTCCAGGTAAGATCGTTACCGTGACGCTCAGCTTCAAGCGCCTGCAGCCCGTCGTCCAATCAGCCGCTCTGTCTCTGTCCTCAGTTAGGGACGGTGTCTCTGGCTCTGTTCAGGACTCTGATCGGACTCTTCTGTGAGGACGTGATGCTGCAGCTGGTCTTCAGGTCAGTCCACTGACTTATACACTCATACAAAGACATATTGAACATTTTAGTTTTATTGACATTACTTTGTAGAAATAATCTGTATTCACGTTGATATGAAACAATCTTTTTTTTGTAAAACTAATCAAATTCTCTATGACTCAGTGTTGAGAAGCAATAAAAGGGAAAACTTTGGAGGTTAGGTTAATGACAAACGACAAAAACATGAGACAAATGGCAAAAGTCAGACAAAAAACAAAAACAAAACAAAATATGACAAAAATGAGACACAAAATGACAAAAGTGACAAATAAATTGTCAAAAAGCAAGATAAGCGACACAAAAGAGAGACAAAAAGTTCGACAAAAACAGTGCCAAGCGACAAGAAAATGGACTAACAACACAAATGAGACAAAAAGGAAACAAAACAACAAAAACATGAGACAAACAACAATAATTAGGCAAAAAAAAGACAAAAAACAACAAAAACAAGAAAAAATATGACAAAAACGAGACAAAAAATTAAAAATGAGACACAAAACAAAACAAAAAAAGACAAAAAACCTACAAAGCAGCAAAAGAATGGACAAACGACACGACTAAAACCTTTTTAAAATGACTTTCTTTTCCACTATTTACTTTGCTGAAACACTGCTGACCAATGATTTGAAATTTAAAATGACTTAAAATGTGTCCAAAATGATCCAAAATTTGACCAGAATCACTAAAATTAGTCCAAAATGACTTGAAACCTCTCTATAATGATGCAAAACTGTTGAAAATGACCCAGAAACTGCTGTTTTTGACCGTTTCCTTTGCTGCTGTAACAAGGTAAATCAATCAAGGATAATCTTATCTAATCATCTTATTATTTATATTAATGAAGAGGAAGATGTTACTCTGCAGATGAGATAGAACCTGTCCGACTGGAACCACTTTGAGTCCAGACAGTTATTTCATGTTTAAACCGGCTCAGTCTGAATGTGTAGGTCTACTTGTAGTTCTGCTACCTGTCCTGAGGGGGCGCTGTGTGTCTCTTCAGGTATCTGCTCCCCTGCAGCCACCTGAGCAGGAGGCAGCGCTGCTCCCTGCAGCAGACCGACTGCTACTCCTGCAGCGCCTCCTCCCTGCTGCTGCTGCTGCCCTCCTGGTGTCCGCTTCACCTGCACAGCAGCAGCAGCCAATCAGAGCACGTCCACTGGCCTCGGGCAGCAGGTGAGTGCAGGTAACTAAGCACAGGTGAGCTTCCTCCTCCATAACGTCCTGACTGCAGCTCTCTGTGTCTCAGATCTGTCGGTGTCGGACAGCGTCGCCTACTGCCGAGGCTCAGACTTCCTCATGGATGTAAACTACCTGCACTACCTGTGGGATGCCCGGCAGGCCATCAGCACCTCGTACAGGTGAGTCTTCACCTGCTGCAGGAGCCACTGTTTCACTGCAGTATAAAGTCCTGCCCCTCTATGGGAATGTCTCCTGTCTTCTAGAATGATGGAAAACTAAAAGTTTATTCTCTTTGACAATTTAATTTACAAAGTCTGCTCAAAATGACACAAAAATTGCTGAAATTGACTCATAATTTTTCCAGTATGAGTCAAAACTTGTCCAAAATGACAAAAAATGGTCAGAATTACACTAAAAATCATTAAAAGTGACATAGAATGTATCCAGAAATACTCAAGATTTGTACAAAACAACTTCAGATTGTTCAAAATCATTCAATTTGGTCCAAAAGGACTAAAACATGAACAAAAGTACCCCACCACCACCACCACCACCACCACCAAATGACTTAAAACCTGCTGAAAATGACAAAAAAAAATTGCTGAAATTGACTCAGAATTTGTCCAGTATGAGTTGAAACTTGTCTAAAATTAAAAATAATGAAAAGTGACATCGAATGTATCCAGAATTACTCAAGATTCACCCAAGTAACTTCCAAGTGTTCAAAATCACTCAATTTGGTCCAAATTGACTAAAACATGAACAAAATTACAGCTTTTTTTTTGCCATAGACAGATAGATACTTTCTCACAGAGACATGATGATGCAGTAAACTACCTGAGTAACATGGAATCAAACTGTCTCCAGACTGTAACTGGTTCAATGTGTTGGGGTGACACCTACTGGACAAACTGCAGTACTACACCTGTAGGATTGAATACAGGAGCTGATAAACAGAAACACTGATTGACTCACTGATGTGGTTTTTGGTCATAGAATCATTAAAGGTTGCACTTTTTAACTAGAGTGATCAGAAATAACGAGTTCAATCAGTTTAGGGCTTATATTAAGACTCATTGTTTGTAATCAAGGAGACTTAGAACCAACAATTACAACTGATGTCTATTTGTAGTAAAAATCCTGGCATCGTCATCTTGGAACATGTCAGTGCCATCAGAGGAGAAAAACTCCACTGATGGAAAGACCTGGTCATTCAGTATCTTCAGGTATCAGCTGACCTCATTCTTTAGGAACACAACGTTGCTAAACCTGACCAACCCCAGATCATAACCCTAACCCCCACAGGCTGGTAGACACTAGCCATGATGAGTTCATCACTTCATCCACGTCTCTTCTTACCCTGATGGACTCATCTGCTGGTCTATCATCGTCTCCTCCAGACACTATATCTGTCAAGCATGGAGGTGGCAGTATCATCATACTATCAATTTCACAGACTCAAGTCTGAGACAAACACAACAAATGTAGTGGAACGGCACCAATTCTGGTGCCGTTCCACTACATTTGTCATCTTTCTGGCTTGGTTCTTCAGGTCCTCGATGGTTTCTTCAGGACTTTGGGGAGACCAGTCTAGAACCTTCATTCCAGCCTGATGGAACCTTTTCTTTTCCACATCTGATGTGTGTTTGGACTCACTGTCTTATTGAAACATGTAACTGTGTCCAAGATCAACCTTCTGCTGATGGTTTTAGGTTTTCCTGAAGAACGTGGAGGTGATCCTCCTTCTTCATTATTCCATTTACTTTGTGTAAAGCTCCAGTTCCAGAGCATGATACTGCCACCTCCATGCTTGATAGTAGGTTTGGTGTTGTTGGGGTAAAAAAAAAAGTCCAAGACTTGCCTACGACAGTCTGAAACTAGTCCTCAAAAAGTCTTAAACCAGGACCAAAATCAAACCTAAACTTCTCCTAAAAAGTCCAAGACATTGTAAAACCAGTCCTAAAGCAGTCCTTAAAAGGTCTAAAACCAGGATCCAAATTAAACTTAAACTAGTCCAAAAAAATGTTCAGAACCAGTCAGAATCCAGTCTGAATCCAGTCCTAAAAAAGTCAAAAACCAGCAAAGTTGGGACCAAAACCAGATCTAAACTACTGCCCCCATCCCTCTGGAACAGGGTAAATCTGGACTCATCAGACCACATGACCTTCTTCCATTCCTCCCGAGTCCAATATTTATACTACCAGCAAACTGAAGCCTTTTTTTCTGATCAGCTGCACTGATCAGTGGTTTTCTTAGAGCTACAGCTGTTTAGTCCCGATCCTTTGAGTTCCCTTCATGTGGAAATGTTCTTCCTTTCACTATTAAACAGCCGTGAGTTCTACTGGTGATTTCCTACGATCATCTAAGAGTTTGTTCCTGAAGATGGTGGTTCTCCACTATCCTTCAGGTTTTAATGGTGCATTGGACGGTTTTTAACCTGATTTTAGTCGTTTCATCTCCTTAGTTGTTTTCTTTGCTTGATGCAGGCCAATAATTTGACCCTTCTGAGACAGATGAACATCCTTTCCATGACCACAGGAAATGTCTTCCAACATGAGAAGCACCTCACTGCATCAGCTAGGGTTAAAGAAGTTGTTTCAACACTGCAGTAATTATCCAATGGATGGCTCTTACCTATTTGTTCGGTTAAATCCAGGTGGCGACTTTTCTTTTGGCCAGGCAATGTACATCCACTACCTTCAGTTTGATGTTCTGGTTTGTCTTCAGGGCGTGTCGGTTCTGGTCGGCTCCATACGACGGCGTGGATCCTCCTCCTCAGCAGTATCGATCGGACACACCCGGGGGCGACTTGGAAGAGGAGGACGAGGAGCTTGTTCAGCGAGTGAAGAGCGACTCCATCTGCTCTCTGGTTTTAACTCCTCCCCCCTCAGCTGCCTCCCCGACGCCGTCCTCCTCTGATACTGTCTCCACCGGAAACCAGGCCGGCAGAACCAGCTCTGCTCTGGAGCTGGAGTGGGACGACATCTTTGCAGACGAGGATTCATCGGCGGTGATAAACATGGCGCTGACGAACGGCGGCGTAACCATGGAGACCGACAGGTTCACCATTTCACCTGCTCCTCTGCCGCTGCTTCCTCGACACATCCAGGAAATGAGACGCAATGCAACCAGGCTGGTTCACGGCGCCTACGTGGAGGAATCAGAGTTTCAGGACGACGTTCTCGTCTATGACCTCGTTGCTCAAAAAGACACCAAGGCGGCTATTTTGGAGCGGATCATGGCGGCAAACCGTCGAACTCGTGGAAGCATCTTGAAAGGCCAGCGAGCGTCGACGACAACAACGTTTCCATCGACGGGGAGGACGGTGACGGAAACAGTCAACAGCATCATGTCGTCCCGGAGGAGGAGCGAGGACTACGATCAGGAGGCGAGGAGGAGGAGTGAGGACTGTGGACGGGACACCAGGACAACCAAGGAGGACGGAGATCCTGAGGTAAAGAGGACAGAAGGACCAACAGAACCAGCAGCAGAACCAGCAGGACGTCAGAACTTCACCAATGGTTTCTATGTAAAGAATCACATTATTGATGAATGCGATGATCCTGATGAAGGAAACAAGACGTTTAAACCAAACTGTACCCTGAGCGACTGTATTAATCACAATCACACAACACAGCAGCAACAACACAACACACAACAGCACACCTCACATTTAGCGACCAACACACTGTTCAATGGCCATGTTGAATCTCAGTCATGTGACCTTACAATTACCAATGGCAAGTCTCCCAGTCTGCCTGACAACAGAGTCGCCAATGGCAGCGACTTCCTGTCCCAGTACCACGAGCTCATGCTCTCCTTAGGGGTGGAGCCAGACTGTGATGACATCACAGATGACATCGGCACATTCAGGAAGCGCGTCCGAGCGCTGCGTCAGAAACTGGTAGAGGACGAGGAGGAGCTGAGTGCCGAGTTTGGTTTCAGCTCATCATTGGAAGATGCAGAGGAGGAAGAAGAGATGGAGGAGGAAGAGGAGGAGGAGGAGAGGATGAAGAGCGGCAGCAGGAAACATGGAGTTCCATTTACAGGTAATAAAGAGCTTTAATGTCGTGTAGAACTTGAGACTGTAGTCAAATGTCCTGATCAAGATCTCAGCCCCAGATCTGATCTGAAATATTTAATATTTAGTCACAATCTGATACCATTCTCCTGATAATACACACTTCAAGAACATTAAAGTTAATAAAATCAATCTTACAAAAATAGTCACAACTTGTCCAGTACAGCAAAACACTTCCAAAAAGACTTAAAATTTGACTCCAATGATTTGTAACTTTGGACCAAAAAAAAAGGTCAAAATGCCTTTGAAATTGTCCAAAATTACAAGGAATGTCCAAATTGGCAAAAATGTCCAAAATTCCCTAATTTATACAGAATACATAAGCAGACCAACTTAAAAGTTGTCCACAATGACCTATAAGCTGCCCAGAATGACTGCCAAAATGACAAAAAAACAACTTGAAACTTGTCCAGAATGTCAAAACATATCCAAAGTTTCTTACATTGTGCCACAAATGATTCAGAACTTGAACAAAATTACTCAAAAACAACAAAAATGTCCAAATGACCTCAAGCGTGTCCTGAATAACATCAACTCTGTCCAGAAATGTAAAGAAAACCCCAAATTACTTCAACCTTGCCCCACATGATTTGGAAATTGTACAACATGGCAAAGAATCTCCATAAGTACAAGAAAAATGTCCAAAATGACTTGAAACTTGTCTTGAACAACTATAAACTGAATGAACCTTGTCAGAGTGAAGGAAAGGCTATTAAATGTGTTTCTAATGTCTCTATGGATCATGCTAATATGCTAACATGCTAACAAAAAGCGGCTCTACAAAAACATTGAAGGAGAGTGAAAAATCCAAAAACCAGAGCCGGATTCTCACATCTGGAAGCATTAATTTGCATTTTGAATAAAAAGTAAAACATGGCTGTGAAATACTGAAATGTTCTGAGGTTATTACAGTTTAAAACACTGCTGTTCTACACCACATCTTCCCTGAACTCACACTGACCTGTAGTTTCCCATCATGCCTCAGGTCCGTTCATCAGCGTCCTGTTGTCGCGGCTGGAGAACCTTCTGGAGAACTCTATCGCTGTGAACCTGCTGGTGACGGGAATTCTGGCCCAGCTGGCTTCGTACCCACAACCTCTGCTCAGATCCTTCCTGCTCTGCACCGACCAGAACCACCAGCCCAACGTTCGAACCCTGTACCAGGTAAAGTCCACGCTCACCTCTGAGTTCCTCCCGATTCCATCGATCAGGTGTGGAGATGATCAGGTGAACTTTATTCCTGTGCAGGTGCTGGTGTCGGTCCACGCTCAGATCGAACGCTACGTAACAGCCAGACCAGACTATCCTGCTCTGCTCACTGAGGCCTGGAGGTTCCTGTTGGCCAAAGACCAGGACGGCAAATTTAGAGGTTCATGAACACATCAGTATTTGAAACCACACAGAGTAAAGTTAAATAGCTGCAGTAATAAAAAAGATAGCTATAGAAGCAGGAGATCATGAAAACTTAGTGTAAATATGAAGTAATAGACAGGAAACTGTTCTGCACAGAACCTGTTAGTTTACAGTTTGGTTTCTGTGGATGAAACCTTAGAGGAACTGGACAGACTGGGTGGTTCCTCCTGGTTCCAGTCCTTATTTTAAGGTAATGCTAAGCTATTGATGGATGTTAGGAGTGGTATTTTCTCATCAAGCAGATTTGACACACTGCAGGAGCTTGTGGATTTACTTTAGGGCAGCCTGAATGTTTGAACGTATTCTGACCACAACAATCGTCCCTCTAGAACCTCCGTAAGGGAACAAAGGTTCCTGCTTTGGGGAACGTACTTCAGAGTGGTCCTGAAATACTGCAATGCTTGTTTGCTGTTTGGTTAATTTAGGAGACGACGAATGCAGTTTTTTCTGTCCTCTAGATCGGTGGCGTCTTCAGCAGAAACAATCCCAGAATCATTTCTTTTAGTCTTTCTGTTTCCACTACAAGATCAAAATAAACAGTTACTGGACGTAAGTTCGGTTCTGTGCAGGAAACAGAACAATGGAGGGTTTTCTGCTAGAATATATCAAGAACTTTGTTGTTGAAAAAAAACCCTCCACTGTTTTGTTTCCTATAGATAACTGGAGTTAAATCCAGAAACTGTTAGTTGTGGTCACTCTGAGGTAAAACTGAAGCTGTTAGAGTGGAAAGAGAAGGACTGAAGGATGATTAGGAGGTTCAGTTTGTCTCTCCTCCACGTTCCTGCTGCAGAAAGTCACTTCAGTTGAAATGTGAACCTGAATAGTTTCAGGAAGTTTTTCTGGTTGAATCCGAATACAAAAGTCTTTCCAGCTGTTCGACGCAGGCAACTTTGAAGGTGCATCTAAAAGCCAGGTGTAGATAAGGGACTTCTGCATCACTGTTGGTTAATTAAAGTCATTGTAAAGGTTCCTCTTGTCCATGTGTCCTCAGAGAGCCTCCAGTCTCAGGGAGGAGACATCATCCTGGATCCATCTCTTCCTAACGGATTGGTGAAGAAAGCTCTGGCTCTGCCTCCCCTCAGCGTTCTGCCTCCATGTCCCAGCATCCCCCCTCAGGCCAAGAGCCGAGTGTTCGCCATCGTCCTGTTCGCCGAGTTCCTGAAGGAGATGGCCGCCATCGCCCAGGAGCACAGCATCGCCCTCGACTGGTCCGCCAAGGAATAACATGAACATGGCTGTGGTTCATTTTCCTGTGAATAATTTGCTTCAGGAAAACCATCTTTCTGAAGAAAAGCAGCTGATCAAAGAGAGAGCTGCTAAAAGTCAACGTGGTCTCACTCCAAGCTCATCACATATGGACGCTTCATCAGGAACCCGTTGTGTCTTATTTTAAACCAGTGTGCAGTCTTTTAGCATCATAGAACTGGAGTTACATCCAGGAAATACTACGACTATTAGACTGAAAAAATGACAAAAACTAAACATTGTTCAAAATCATTTTCAGTTTTGTCCAAAATGACCAAAAAGTCCAAAAAGACTTTTAAAAATGTCTGATAGAAATTAAAATGTGTCAAAAATGACCAAGAAAGAAAGGAGGACCTAACAAATTGAAGATGGACAGTTTAATGTGTTTGTTGTGTTTTTATGGGTCATGCTAACTTTGCGTCACCCACGAAAACTTTCCCAATATGTCCACAGTGACTCTAAACTTGTACAAAATTACATAAAACAGTTGAAAATGATGAAAAATATCCCAACATTTGTCCAAACTGACTTGAAATGTATCCAAAAATATATATAAACTCCAAAATTGATGTAAAATCTGTGCAAGTGATTAAAACCTCATAGAAAAATTATGAGGAATACAATATATAGTTAGCTAAAATATATAAAGTCAACTGTTTTTCTTTTGGCTAATCATTGCTTATTATTTGCTAACTATTACTTTTAGGTAAGCATTTCCTCTGTTTAGCTAAACCCTTCACTTTAGCTATTACTTTCTGCTATTTATACTTTTAGCTAACTAGTTATTACATTTAGCTAATCATTTTTTTAGATAACCATTACTTTTAGCTATTTCTTACGTTTAGCTGAATCATTCCTTTTAGCTATTACATTTTGCTATTTATACTTTGCACACTGAAAACTGATGACACCAAGAAGTCCTGATGAAGCGTCTGTAGTGGCAGTTAGCAGTGACAACATGATGTTAAAATCTCAGCACAAAAAGGATCATTTAGGATTTTTTCAAACAATAAAATGTTGTTTGATGCAATCATTTATATGCACATTCTGTATATATTCCTGGCAGCACTTGAAACTGTTTGTCCACATGTGAATATTTATAAAAATGACTTGAAGGAGATTATTGTGAATCAACATAAAGTTTTCTATGTATTTGCTGCATCCATGCAGTAGTTTTCTAGAAAGTTTTCTTAGATTTTTTGCACTAAATTGTTTCTATGTATAAAGCTTGACGTCTGGTTTAAAATGTAGAGAATCAGATTTTAGTTTAACAGAACCTGCTGCTCAGGATCAGAAATGTGATGCAGAAACTAGTCAGAAATGAAACTAACCTTAAATACACTGAAGTGACTTTAAAGATTTCAAATGAACCAAAATACTACAGACAACTGCTGCTTGACTTCAGGTAAATCAGCCACCAGCTGCCTGAGCGAGTAAATTAAGTTTTCAATGATATTTGAAAAGAAAAATGTTGATGTGGAAAAGCAGTAAAAGTACTTTCAGTTTCGAATCTCAAATGTTCTTTTACTACTTAAAGATCAGCAGCAGTTCCTCTTCCATCAAGGTGAGATTTTAATTCTGTAGATATATTTCTTTGTTCTGACTGAAGGAGGTGAGAAAACTGGATGGATTATTTTCTTTCCCATTTCATGGTGTCCTACAGTTCTTTGTTTTGGTTTTTTTGCTTAAATCACAAAGAAACTTAACTGATGTGATTATTTGTAGCTGAATATTTGTGGATATCAGCTCTTCGTTTCATTTGTTATTTATGATTCTTGTTTTCTTTCTGAGTGAAAGCTGAAAATCAAACAGTGTCAAACAGAATACGAGCTAAAGGTGTTTTTGGAGAAATGACGAAGCCTTACTTCAACTGACGCAGAGACGTTTGTGCAATAAAAGATGCAAAAACAGCAGATCGTTGTTTCACAGGCTGGGAGTGAGTTTCTCTTTTAAATGTCTGTTCATGTGTGTTTTATTGCTCCTATCGTGAAATTTTGATGCTATTTTGTCTTTCATCAGATCTTGTTCACAGATACAAGCTGACTTCTTCCCTTCACATCTAGAAGAGGAAGCAGATTCTGTCTAGGTGTGAAGATATGGTCAGATTGAAACCACAGCAGCAGCATGGTTGATGGTTTTACTGGACGAACGACCCGATTAGCTCAAACTGGGACTATTTTATTCTTTTCTACTGTCTTTACTCTTTTCTTTTGGAATAAATTATTGCCAAGATGATGTGAAAAAATATTAAACTGACTGATGTCAACAGAAGAGATAATGGACTAGAAAGGTTTTGTTTGTGTGTCTTCAGAAGAGATTTGCTTTTTGTTGTTGTTTTGTGTCTTGTTTTGATCGTTTTGTGTGTTCTTTAGGTTGTCAAGTGTGATTCTCTTTTGTTGGTGTCTTGATTTGTGTTGTGTTGTTTTCTTTCTCATTTTTGTCATTTTCTGTCTCATTTTTTTGTCTCGTTTGTGTCGTTTTGTGTGTAATTCTTTGTCCATTTGTGTCTGATTTCTCTGCCATATCTCAGTTGTGTGGTTTTGTCTCATTATTTTGTCTTTTTGTGTCATGTTTGTGGTATTTTTTGTCCATTTGTGTCTGATTTCTCTGCCATATCTCAGTTGTGTGGTTTTGTCTGATTATTTTGTCTTTTTGTGTCATGTTTGTGGTATTTTTTGTCCATTTGTGTCTGATTTACTTTCTGTATCTCAGTTGTGTGGTTTCGTCCAACCGTTTTGTCATTTTGTGTCTTGATTTCTGCCACTTTGTCTTGTTCTTTAGTAATTCTGTGTCATTTCTGTGTCGTTTTGTGTATCATTTGTGCACTTTTATGTCGTTTTGTCTCAGTTTTTGTGTTGAATTGTTTTTTGGCGCCAACAGAAAACCGAACGGTTTTGTTCTGTGGTTTCAGAACCAGTTTGTCGGAGCTGAAGCTTTAAAGCTTCTGTTTGGGAGGACAGAAAGCGAAGCAGCTTCCTGTCGAGTTCTGCGGTCGATGACTCGCTTCCTGAAAGTTTTACAGACGAGACGCTGAAGTGAAGCAGAGAGCAGCTCTGCATGTTCACTCATAGATAGAGAAAAGACGCAGTCATAGGTTAGACTGGGAGAAAAACTACATTAGTTTACAGCTTTAACTAGTCCAACAATTCACTGGTATTTTACTGATTTTTCCTGTTTTTGTCACATTACAGATCATATTCAGTAAAATCATAGAAAAAAATGAATTCATTTACATGTTAACTCTAAAAAACATCCTGTTCCTGTTATTAAGTCATTCTTTTATGTTTGACTGCACAGTTAAACTACTTTACTGAACCTAAATCAAGCAATAAGAATCATTATTTTGCACATATTTGCAGCTATTTGAATGAAAAACTCTACATTGAGGATTGAAAAATGCTGACTAATTCTGTTGCTGTTAAAAAATACAGAGTAAAACCACAAAAGCAAAAGATGAATTCATATTTTAACTGTAGAAAATGAAACAGGCCAAACCTATAAATAGATATATTATACATCCTTTAGGGGAAAATCAGGATCAGTTCCTGAAAATTGATCTGAAAAATATCTAGTTTTACACGTACTTCCTGTTATTTTCACAGGTTCTTTTTACTGGATATATTTTTCACACTCATTCATGGTAACACTTTGGAAATGAACAGATTTTTGATGTTGAAATTCACAGTTTTAGTCCATTTGTTTTCAGTCACCACATAAATTAGGAACCAAACGACACAAACGAGACACAAATATACACAAATAAGACACAAAACAACTAAAACAACACACGAAATGATGCAAATGAGACAAAATGACTTGAACAAGATGCAAAACAGCACACATAAGAGAAGAATTAATACAAACAATGAATAAAACAACAATTAGGAGACAAAATGAAACAAACGAGACACAAAATGACAAAAACAAGACAAAACAGCAATTAGGAGGCACAAAATGACAAAAACAAGACAAAACAGCAATTAGGAGGCACAAAAAACAAAAACAAGACACAAAATGGAACAAATAAGCCACAACATTACAAAAATAAGACAAAAAACAACACAAATAAGACAAATAATTAATACAAATGAGACACAAAACAACAGAAACAAGACATTAAAATGTTGCTTTGTTGTATTTAATATATCAGTAAAGTCTATTTTGTCTGTCGTGTTTTCCAGAACTCTTAGTGTTTGAATCCGGAACTCTGTGTTTGTTTTTCTTTCATTTCTGCATAAAGTCTGGAGCTGAGAGATTGAAATGATTCTTACATGATTAAATTTGAAACCAAACTCATCGCAGCGCAACGAGGAAGAGGAAAGAGCTGCAGGTCGGAGCAGGAAGAGGAGGAAGAAGAAGAACTGAGAGGCGATCAGAAGCGAGAGCGACGAGGAGGAAGATCTGGAAAAAAAAAGAGGAACAAAATCCAGAAAATAAAAGAGAAACTCTGCAGCTCAGCGAGGATCTAAAAACCGAGAAGGTAAATCAGAGAGGAGCTGGTTTGAGACGACCATGAGGCTGAAGAGTCGACTCTGTTTCCTGGGTGAGTTCAGACCGACTAAACACCAAGAACCTCCTCAGATCCTCCTGCTTCTGGATCTGCAGGAACTTTATTTAAGTTCTATCTTCATTCTGTGAATATTTTCAGGTTCCAGGCCATTTAAGTCCATAGAGGAGGGTCAGAAATGAAGGAAAAAGTCCACCAACAATGGATTTTAACTCATTTTAGACCAGTTTTGACTCACTGAGACAACTTTTGAGCAGTTTTGCAAAAACATTTTGCCATTTTTTGTACAGTTTTGAGAAAGTTTCAAGTCATTTTGGACATTTTTTTTGTATTTCTGGGTTCTTGGTTGGACAGAACAACATGTTCCAAAATGCCAGCTTTGGTTTGGATTGATAAACTGTGACAGATTTTTTTTTTTTTTTTTACTGTTTTCTCTAACTTTGAGCATCAGTATTATGGGATGTATCATAGTTTGAACAGTAAAACTGCAGCAGTTTAATGACATAAAGTCCTAGAAACAATCATTGGTTCCCTGGATGTGTTCGTTAACTGATAATTCACCAAGTTCAAAGGTCTTTAGCATCTTCTTAGAGCGATTCTGCAGATCGAACAGTTTGGTAACTCGTTCCACCACCGAGGAACCACGGACTAGAAGAGTCGAGATATCCACCTCATGCCCAGTTGTGTGGTTGGATCAGGATCAGGCGCCTGTTGCTGGTCGAGTGTAGGCCTGAATGAGAGTTCAGGTAGAAGCCAGAAGCTCCATTACCAGAGTAAAAAATATGACTGCATTAGAAAATAGTTGCTCCACATCCAGAAGATGATCCTGGTATCAGGATGGTTTTAAATAGGTCTTCTAACTATTAACAACAAAACACCACACAACAAAACATACATTAAAAAGTGCAAAACAAATAGAAAAAGCAGCATCCAGGTAACAGTTGTGTCTTTAGTGAAGACTGGCATTCAGCCTCAACTTTGAGGGGTTGATCCTGTTTCTCCTCTCTGGTGTGATCTGCTCTGTGAAGACGAAGGTGGAATGAACACTTGGACTCCCACCAGCTCAGAGGGATGTGATCTCACTTCCAGCATTGCATCTGCTGATGGATTCCTTCTTGGAGTGTCACAAGTTGCTCGTTCTCCAGAGAACCTCCAGACAGCGGATGCTTGTGGTTGCTCTTGTTGGTGTTCTGCTGTAGAGGAGTTGACTGGCTGGATCTTCTGTCTGAAGAGCTTCACCAACTGCTCTACTGTCATTGCAGGCCAGCTTTTTGGATCTTGGGGCAAGAAGGGTGGTTTCTGACAGAACAGTGTTTTATTCAATTCTATGGAATTTTTTTTGTAAGTCTCTGGAGACGGCTTTTAGAGGTGGTTCGTTCACGACCGACGCCGAAAATGTGTGTAAAAATGCTCCTTTCATTGTCTAGAACTTGTTCTGACCAACCACCTATCACACATGCTGATATGAGCCTGGAAAGTTTACCCACAATGCACTGTCTAAAGTTTTCTCTGGGCAATTATCAGAAAACTGAAACACATCCAGGAACCAATGATTGTTTCTAGAACTCTATGTCATTAAACTGCTGCAGTTTTACTGTTCAAACTATGATACATCCCATAATACTGATGCTCAAAGTTAGACAAAAGAGTAAAAAAAGTCCATCACTTTCTCAAGTCAAATCAAAACTGGCATCTTACTTAATGTTTCCATCATTTCTGAGCCTCATCACTTCATCAGTCATAAATCTGGACCCTCCTCTATGAACTTCAAGGATCTGGAACTCTGAAAATATTCATAGTGTGAAGGTAGAACTTTGCTTTATTAAAAACAACAACAAAAAAACCCTGTAGATTAAAAAGAACAGCTGATTCTGAGGAGGTCAGAATATATTTGACCATCAGGAAGCTGAAAATCTGCTGAATATTTCACATTTTATCTCTCTGATAAATGGGTTAATTTAGGTGATTTTTTATGGGTAACTTCAACCTGCTGGTGGTTCAGATGTTCACAGATGTTTTCTGTCTGTTCAGTCGTTGTGTTTCTCTGCTAACAACAGTTTGGCATCTCAGTGTGAACTTCAGTTTTTCTCTGTTTGTGTCTCAGTTCTGGTGATTTCTTCTGTGCCGAGAGGAGAAAACCAAACTACAGTTTCTCCACCAGGTGGCGACAAGAAAGTGGAGAATGAAGGTACGGTGGACTCAGAATCTCTACAAAACCTGCATCAGTAAACTGCTGCTCACATCTGTTCACATCTGTATATTTACCTCATTCTATTTATGCTGATTTTACAGGTAAATGTGTGGACAAGTAAAAAAAATCGATTTTCCTTGTGAGATTTAAAATGGAAAATGTTGATATACTATGGGGACCAGACCTTTCCTATCCATACTACCATCTACTATACTACACTACACTATCATCTACTATACTATACTATACTACAGCATACTATACTATACCATTATACTACATTATACTACACTATACTGTGATGATCTCTACTCTTTTGTCAGAATAGTCATTTTGTCCTGTATTATACTGCGTTGTAGCGTTCTATCATGTAGTATTCTTATTTCTCGTCCTCTAACACTCTGAACTACTCCGTCCTCCACCCGCTGATCAGATGTTTTTATTTCCTGTCCTTCTTCTGTGTTCTGGAGTCTGTTTTCTAACTTCCTGTCCTGAAACTCATCAGTCTGATTCTGTTTCATGTCTTCAGGTTCCTCCACTCCTACGGTTCCACAGCCTCTGAATGACACCAGACATGACGCTAACAGCTCCACAGCGACCAATCAGAGCCCAGCATTGGTGGAGACGGTTTCCACGGTAACACGGTCCACTGACTTACAGTTCCTTTGTACCTGCAGCAGGTTAAAACAGTCACTAAACCAATGATTCTCTTTTATATTATTCACCGTTTTAACTGAACTCATCTGGAGCACGTTGAAAAATCTGAACTTGTCCAGTAAATTATGAAAAGATTGGACTGTGTGTGCCAAGACGCCGGAAAAATTAACTAGCTAACAGGCTAACCTGCTACTGGGCTGTTTATAGAGCAGCTGTTAAATCATTTATAATTACTAAGAAACTCATTTAGCTACATTTACACATGCTACAAAAAAGTAAATAAATAAGTGAAAAAATGAGAAATACATTTTTTTAAAAAAGGTGGAAATCTGTCAGGAGAGGTGATAAAAAATATGATGTAAAAAATGGTAGAATATTAGAACATTATAAAGAATATTTTTTTATTTTGTCTGTAATTTAACAAAGTGTCAATAAATGCATCAGAATTAGTAAATATCAGAAAAAAGTGTATTATTTACATGTTAAATGTAAGAAAATAGGCAGAAAAATATTATTTTAAAGATATATATGATCTTATTTTTAAAAATTGTTAATTCAACATTTCTTAAATCCATTTTTAAGAAATTAAAGATAATTTAATTATACAATAAATAGCAAAATTAGTAATTTAGATGTTGACTTAAAAAATCAAAAATCTTTGTTTTTATGAAAAGCTATTTTTCTTTAGTTCTTTTACAATGTATGACCATAAAACCACACTTTTACTGTATTTAAATCAGCTAAAAACATTATTTTGCTATTTTTTAAAGTATTTTTACAGCTTTTAAACGTTAAACTATTGTACTGTTATTTAATGTTTGTTTTCTGACACTTTGCTGGTTTTTTGTTGTAATTTTTCCCTTTTACAGCCTGTAGTAGGAACGCCGGGTAATGAAACGACAACTGAAGGCTCGACGTCACAGTCTTCAGCCTCCGTTCACGTGACGACGGTTTCTATGACGACGGATCTCACCTCACCCGAAGCCAGTAGGTTACCTAGGTTACCGTCTCCAACTCACAGTTTGTCTTCCTGCGTGTCAAACCACAGCTGTGACTACGGCGTTCTATAAATGTCAGCAGACAAACACACAACTGGAGCTTCAGCGAGACACAAAAAGAACCGCAACACAACATTTAACCTGAAAACAACAAACGAACACCCAACACTCCATTAGTCACTCAGATATTAAACATGATAAAGAACTGTCTGGAAATGGATCAATTTTTAGTAGTAGTTTAAAATTTTATTGCATTATATTTTATTTATTGATTTTATTACATTTATTAGATTTATTACTTATATGTATTATCATTGCCATTTTTATTATTATTATTTATGATACTATTTCATTATTCTAATTATTCTAATTATTATTAACAATAATAACATTAATAATAATAAACATCAATGACTTTTATATAGTTTTAAATATGATCCAAAATAAAGTCTGATGTTGTAATTCATCATAATAATAATTATTAGTATTATTATTATTTCTGACACTACTTTACTTACTGTTATTATTATCTTTATCATTATTATCTTTATCATTATTATCATTATTATATAATAATTAATAATAATAATAATAATAATAATAATAATAATAATAATTTACAATTATAATAATAATAATTAATATTCCTTATTATATTATTATATTCATTATTAATTTGCCAAATTAGACTCAGATGTCTGTATTATTATATTACATCAATAATATTACAATATTACATATTAGAATCATGCTACTACATCACAGATTATTATATAATATATTCATATTTACTACAAATTAACATTATGTATTACATATTCAGATTTTCCTAGTTTCTTGTATTAGTTTAATCTGAATGAATGAATCTACTGTTTGTTTGTTTCAGCAACACCTAGTGAGGAGGAAGATGGAAATACTTCCTGGGGTAAGAACGTTTCTGTTCATTTTAATTCATTTCATTAAGATTAGAAATATTCCATATTTTACTCACTGTCCAACTAAAAAAAAGACTAAATAAAACAATAAAGTTAGATACTTTCACTCCTCCAGAAATTATTGTATATAAATCCTGCTTTCATGTAAAAATATATAAAAATCTGTCATTTTTTCCTTTTTATTTTACCGAAGACTTCTGTATTTTAGAAACTGTTAGATTTAAGCTGAATACTGTGAATATATTTCTAAAATTTGATACAGTTTGGGGCAAAATACTGTGCAATTTTAGAGCTTTTTGGTAGAAATACACAAGTTTTCTCATAAAATGTTGAACTAACGTGGTTTCATTAGTGTGTAATATATATTCTACTATACTATTCTATTACGTACTATGATATACTATACTGCACTATACTACGTTATACTATACTATTATTACTTTACTATATTTCACTATACTATACTGTACTGTACTGTACTGTACTGTACTATACTGTACTGTACTGTACTGTACTGTACTGTACTATACTATACTGTACTGTACTGTACTGTACTGTACTGTACTGTACTGTACTATACTATACTATACTATACTATACTATACTATACTGTACTGTATTATACTAAACTTAAGTGGAAGACAACTTCAGAAAATGACAGAAATATAGAATATTATAAATTAATTACATGATAAAAATATAACTAAAAGGAGGCAGTAAAGTATTTCTTTCCCGTTTTAAAATGTTGGCTGAACTGTGTGTTTTCAGGCTACGTGTTCCTGGTGATGATCGTCCTGGTCATCATCGTTCTGTGCGTCATCCTCTACTTCCTCCGCAGAGCCTCCAGGGTGAGAATCTAAACCACAGTAACGTCTTACTGTGTTAAAGTACAGACTCCTGAACTGTTGTTATTTATCCGTCCAGACGTATTCCTTCGACCTGCATCGTCCCGGTCCGGTGGACCACCTGAACCTGCCCATCGGCACCTTTGAGCCGGTTTACCTGGACGACCTGGGTGTGTTTCTGTGGATGGAACCGGACTTCAGCTGCAGTAAAGCCGTCCGAGTCCTTCCTCATGTGTTTCTGTGTGTTTTATCTCAGAGCGACCGACTCCCAAAGAAAACACGACGACCGAAGAAGCTCCTCCGGCTGCCAACGGAACCAATGTGACGGAGGAAAAGTCCTCGAGTGGACACAACGGTAGGAAAATGACCTGGAGGACAGGTGTTACACTGAAACATGACCTCTGGGAGCATCAAACTATCACCAGCAGGACTCGGTTCCACGTGTTCCTGTCATGTTTGATTTCAGCAGGAGTCATTCTGGACACATTTTAGGTCCTTTTGGTGAAACTTCAGGTCAGTCTGGACAAATTTTAGACCACTGTGGAAGCATTCTTCTTATTTTGGATCATTTTGAGTCAATTTGTACAAATATTGAATCATTTTGGACACATTTCAAGTAATTCTGCACAAATTGTGAGTAATTCTAAAGTCACTTTAGACCAATATTGGGTCATTCTTGGACAAATTTCACCAATCTGGGATCATTTTATATAAATTTGTTGAAGTGTTTTAAGTAATTTTAAGTAATTTTGGACAAGTTTTGAGCTATTTAGGACAAATTAAGAGTAATTTTGAAAAGGTTTCGGGTCATTTTGGATCGTTATTCTTTCTTTTTTGGACAAGTCTTATGGATATTGGACAATTTTGACTCATTTTGGAGAAGTTATTATTATTTTGGTCTAGCTTCAAGTCATTTTAGACACATTTTGAGTCAGTTAAGTCCTTTAGGTGAAACTTCAGGTCAATTTGGACAAATTTTAGGCCGCTGACAAAATAAATCAGGTTTTGGATTTTATAGGTGCAGACGCCACAAGAATTAAACATTAGAATAAAACAGTCAAACATGGACTCAGAATAACTAAAATGTTGTAAAACTACAAGTGAATTAACTAAAACATCCCCGTACATGTGGTCTCTTGTTGTGAGCAGCTGCTCAGGAACATCTGGATGCCAATGGTTTGGAGACATCACCCACCAGTAACACCAGTGGATCTCCAGACGCTGACCCAGTGCAGCCCCTGGACAGTCCCAGTCTGATGTTCGGAGACGCTGAAGAGCAGCAGAACGAGAACAACAACAATCCCTGTAAGAGCATTTAGACACACTGACTAAATATTTAGCCCTCATCTGAACTAATTCATTGGATTTTCTATTCTCTGAACATTTCAGAGTTTATTTTGGAGGCTACATGTTCTGCTAACTGTTTGACTTTAAAGTCAGATTTAGTTCACAACTCTGTAGAAAATGATAAACTGCAACCTAACTGTATAAAACTGAACAATAACTTAGCCTTTTTTGGGAGGTCAATACCAATATATGACTACTAGCATGCATGCTAACACTCAGCTTCTCACTGAAAAAAATCATTTTCGTTGCTGCTTTTTATTCTGTATTATTTGCCAGTATGTAAATTAGTGCTTTAAGTTTTCTAGCAACCCAATTTATGCATTCGGGAGTATTTAATTTTTTTATTTCTGTTTCACTGACACCTCTCAGCTTGTTAACATGACTGTTTAGCCTAGCTTAGCACAAGCAGAATGGAGGGAAGCTGGTAGCTAATTAAAAGGATAAAAATGAATTTAAAATATCAGATTAAAAGCTTCCAAAGCAAATGTCACGCTAAGCCAACTGTAGTAATATGAAAGATACTTTAGCATTTAGGATAATACCAGTACACAGCTGCTAGCGTGCATGCTAACACTTAAATTCTTAGTATTGGCTACAAAACTAATTTCCATCATAGATTTTTATTATTTTGAGGTAAAGTAGCACCTTTTGGTTGTGTAACAGTGCAACTTGTGCATTTATGAGCATTTATTTCTCTGTTAAATTGACATCTCTTAACATTGAGACAGAGAGAAAGAAATGACTCAATATTGGTCCAAAAGGAATCAAAATTTGTGTCAATTTCTCAATATATTTTCAAAAGAGGTTAAAATTTATCCAAAACGAGTTAAAATTTGTCCCAAATTAGTCAAAATTTGTCCACAATAACTTTAAATGTGTCCAAACTAATTCAAAATTGCTGGAAATCTGACCAAAACTAGTTAAAATATTTTCAAAACAAGATAAAATTGGTCCAAAATGAATTAAAATTCACAAAAAAAACCCTAAATATTGTCCAAAACGACTCTAAATGTGCAAAATAGCTCTAAATGGCATATGATACAAGAGATGAGTGTATTTCAGTGATGAATCTAAACTGTCCTGTGTCCCTCTGTGCTGCCCAGCGGTTTGTTCCAACGAGCCTTTCGTGGAGATAAACCTGGATGAACCGGCCTGGTGTGATCAGCTGCTCACCTCCCCTCAAGCTCCGTCATCCGTCCTCCCCTTCTCTCCTTTCTCCTTCTCCTCATCCTCTTCTTAGCATCTCACTGGATCTGTCTACTTCATGTCAAACTAAACATTCAGATTAGGAGGTTGCTTTGATCCACTAATCTTCTTGTATTCCACTTTTTACACCAACACACCTCAAAACACGACTTTCACCCAAACCACGTCCAGCAGCAGTCAGTACATCATCATTCATCCAAAGAGAGTTCAAACCTGTCCCAAGTGACTGTCCAACATGACTAAAAACTACAAAATAAGTGACAAAAATGATCAGAGGCTTTGCAAATGTTAAGTATTTGTCATATTAACTCAAAAGTTGTGTAATACGACCGAAAATTAGTCCAAACTGCTTTAAAATCATTTAAAACGTCTTGATATTTGCTTCAAAGCCACTAAATAATTTGTCCAAAACGAGTTAAAATTTGCCCAAAATGACTCTAAATGTGCAAAATAGCTCAAAATATGCCCAAAATACAGTAAGAATTATTCAACATGATTCAAAATTTGTCCAGAATGACCAATTAATTGCTAACATTAGTAAAAAAAGGTGTCTGAAATGACTCCATAACTGTCCAAAATGACTAATTTGTATTAAATTTCTCAAAACATGTTCAAAACGAGTCAAAATTTGTCCTAAAATAGTCCTAAATTGTCCACATTAACTGTAAATATGTCTAAAGTAACTAAAAATTACTGGAAATCCGACCAAAATTACCTAAAATATTTTCAAAACGAAATAAAAATTGTCCAAAATGACTCTAAATGTGAAAACGAGCTCAAAATATACCCAAAATGGACAAATAATGACCCCAAATGACTCGATATTGGTCCAAAATTAATCAAAGTCTTTGCAAAATTACTCAAAATTTAACCAAAATAACCCATTAATTGCTAAAACTAGTCAAAAAAAGGACTTCATAACTGTCCAAAATGACTCATTTGTGTTAAACTTTTCAATATATTTTCAAAAGAGGTTAAAATAAAGATTCCAGAGAATCTCAGTAATAAAAGTTGGACTCACTGAGTTCCTGCTGTGGATCCTGGATTTAATATAAAATAAATCTAAACTGGTAGTTTGTAATCTGACATCAGAGAGATTACTAGTACTACTGTTAGAAGTAATCTGATTACATGTCATGTGTTAGAGTAGATTACACCACGCTGTACTCAAACTGTAGTTAGTTTCTGTAAATACTGTTTCTGTTTGACATTTTCTGTTTGTGATGATGGATGTTTCTGAGTGTATTAGAAGATGAAATGTGTGACAATTATTTTCTAACTAGAATTACAAAGATGAACATTTTCACGCAGCATTTGGCTTCATTTAGGAAACCCTAAACTGACATAATAATAATAATAATAATAATAATAATAATAATAATAATGACCTGCTGGTTCAGTGTTAAATGGCTGATATTAAAGTGTTTTCTCTGCGGTTTGTATTTTTGTGTTGTTATAAATGTGAATTTGGTGTTAAAATAAAACTAAACTTAGCTGATTCTTGTATTTGTCCCTTATTATAAATATTATAATCCTCCAATTAACATCTTCAATAATAGATCGGACTGAGTTTCCACACCTGGAATCTGTTTCCACACAGTCTGAAGGTGTTTCTTTACATCCTGTCTGGTTTCCTGATGAAGCTGCAGTGGTCAGAATATGTAGATTTTCTCCACTAGGTGGCGCTAAAGATGCATCGAACAGAACAGGCTTGACCAGCTGTCCAACATGACCCAAAAACTCTCTAAAACAAGTTAAAATGTGTCTGAAATGACTCCATCACTGTCCAAAATGACTAATTTGTGTTAAATTTGTCAAAAATATGTACAAAACAAGTTCAAATTTGTCCCAAATTAGTCAAAACGAGTCCACAGTAACTCAAAATTATTGGAAACTCGATCAAAATTAATGGTCAAAATGAATTAAAATTGACTCAAAATAAGTTAAAAATGGTCCAAAATGATTCTAAATGTGCAAAATAGTTCAAAATATGCCCAAACTGGAACATGCGACTAATGATACGACTGATTTACTCTCTGAATGTGTTCATTTACTAGATTACTGGTACTGATACTCTGAACATGTGTTTAAAAAGAAACAGAGGCTGGTCTACGGGGTGAAAAAGGAACTAATTAGTGACATTTTATAGCTTTTAACGGTTTTGTTCAATACGGTTAAACATGGAAACATGGAATCTGGTCTCAGATCAGCTGCTGGGTCGTGTTCTGGAGCAAAAACTCTCAGTTTGGAGGTTTGATAAGAAATCAATCAGACTTATCTGAAGTGGGTTCATCAGAGGGAGGAAGCAGGAGAACCAGAAAACTGTTCTGGACCAGATCAGTCTGGACCAGGACCTTCATGCAGCTGGTTCTGGATCAGGACCTTCATGCAGCTGGTTCTGGATCAGGACCTTCATCCAGCTGGTTCTGGATCAGGACCTTCATCCTGCTGGTTCTGGATCAGGACCTTCATCCTGCTGGTTCTGGACCAGGACCTTCATCCAGCTGGTTCTGGATCAGGACCTTCATCCTGCTGGTTCTGGACCAGGACCTTCATCCAGCTGGTTCTGGACCAGGACCTTCATCCTGCTGGTTCTGGACCTTCATCCTGCTGGTTCTGGACCAGGACCTTCATCCAGCAGGTTCTGGACCAGGACCTTCATCCTGCTGGTTCTGGACCTTCATCCTGCCGGTTCTAGACCAGGGTCTTCATCCTGCCGGTTCTGGATCAGGGCCTTCATCCTGCCGGTTCTGGACCTTCATCCTGCTGGTTCTGGACCTTCATCCAGCTGGTTCTGGACCAGGACCTTCATCCTGCCGGTTCTGGACCTTCATCCTGCTGGTTCTGGACCTTCATCCAGCTGGTTCTGGACCAGGACCTTCATCCTGCTGGTTCTGGATCAGGACCTTCATCCTGCTGGTTCTGGATCAGGACCTTCATCCTGCTGATTCTGGACCAGGACCTTCATCCTGCCGGTTCTGGACCAGGACCTTCATCCTGCCGGTTCTGGATCAGGACCTTCATCCTGCTGGTTCTGGACCAGGACCTTCATCCTGCTGGTTCTGGATCAGGACCTTCATCCTGCTGGTTCTGGACCTTCATCCTGCTGGTTCTGGACCAGGACCTTCATCCTGCTGGTTCTGGACCAGGACCTTCATCCAGCCGGTTCTGGACCAGGACCTTCATCCTGCTGGTTCTGGACCAGGACCTTCATCCTGCTGGTTCTGGACCAGGACCTTCATCCTGCCGGTTCTGGATCAGGACCTTCATCCTGGTCGGTTCTGGACCAGGACCTTCATCCTGCTGGTTCTGGACCAGGACCTTCATCCTGCTGGTTCTGGACCTTCATCCAGCTGGTTCTGGACCTTCATCCTGCTGGTTCTGGATCAGGACCTTCATCCTGGTGGTTCTGGACCAGGACCTTCATCCAGCTGGTTCTGGACCAGGACCTTCATCCTGCTGGTTCTGGACCTTCATCCAGCTGGTTCTGGACCAGGACCTTCATCCTGCTGGTTCTGGACCTTCATCCTGCTGGTTCTGGACCAGGACCTTCATCCTGCCGGTTCTGGACCAGGACCTTCATCCTGTCGGTTCTGGATCAGGACCTTCATCCTGCTGGTTCTGGACCAGGACCTTCATCCTGCTGGTTCTGGACCAGGACCTTCATCCTGCTGACTCCAGCTCCTCTCTAACAGACAGTTGAAGCTGGATTGTTCCTTCCAGGTGAGTCTCTTTCATCAGGTAGAAGGCACTTCCTGTGAAGGTTCCATCTGAACCTCATCAGTCTGCAGCACCTGAAGCCGCACCGCCACTGTCTTCATTGGGTCACAGCGCCCCCTGCTGCTGTGGAGGGTCACTGCAAGCTTTAACTTCCAGTTTGTCAGACCGTTTCTTGGAAAACTCACACACAATAACACACACGGAAACACACACAATATCACACACGGAAACACACACTGTTGCATGTGAGAGAATGTCCTCAACAGCTGGCAGATGGTCAGTGAAAGGAGGAATCCTATCAGCACATCCAGGCTCAGGGAGATGATTTTCCTCAACCTGCACTGTTTAAATACTGAGTTTGGTTCTGTTTCTGTTCTGTGGGTTTGTGTGCAAAGTTCTGTTCATTTGTTTTTTGTGCAAAAAAAGTTTGATTAAAACAGTAAAAGTAAGAATGCCTGTTTTTGTAACAGAACAAATGTACAAAATGAGGCAGTTATGAGGCTTCTCATAAAAAGACTGGATGCACAAAGAGTTTATCAACACACAAATCATTCATGTTTCCCAGGAAAGGCTCACATCTGAGGCTTCAAATAATAATAAATTAGAACCGACTCACTGAAAGGAGCCAAACTTCCCATCACTAACACACACAGTAACACACAGTAACACACACAGGGAAACACACCCCTCACTGAGAGTGTTTTCTCAACACTTCCTTCTTCTCCGTCTTGCTGCTGCTTCATGTTTCCTCTCCTGCTGGAGCAACTGCACGGATCTCTTCATCTCAGGTGAGTTTTTAAAAGGTTTCTGCAGGAAAAGTCCTCAGTTATTGTGACACGACTGTGTGGATATTCCTCATGTGTTTTACCTGAAGTCTGCAGGAAAGGAAGAGAATAATCCAGCTGTTGTGCAGAGTGTTCACCATGTTCAGGACTTTACTGCTGCACAGTTGGTTAATTTTACCTGAAAAAGTCTCAGACTGAAGCTTTATGTCCTAAACTGTAATCAGAGCTGAACTCAGGAAAACACAGTTCAGTGTTTCAGTGGATTTACTTTTTATTTCTCTCCTCATTTTGTAGGAATAAAGTCACAGACCGAGACTGAACGGTTTTATTGAATCAGACCCAGAAAGGTTCAGATTAAAGTGAACGTGGTTCTTGTGGTTTGATTTTTTTTCCATTCTCTAGAAGTGTGGTTTTAATCACATGATCTGTGACGGTTTGATTCATGTTTCAGATTCTGCAGCAGATAAACGCTGAGCTTCTCTTATTACTGCTCGTGTCTAAAAGTGATGCCAGAAAACGTCCCTCTGCTGGTGTTTCTGGCTTATTGTACGTTCCAGTCCAGAGCTGATAGTCTGAGCCTTGCAGTGCAACCATCACTGACTATGACTGCTGTTAGTCTGAGGACACGGTGAGCTTCTGTATGGTGTTTCTGGTCTTTAAGTTTATAAACCGTGCCAGTTAAGCTGCTGAGGCTAATTTAGTTTGTTGCAGAGCCTCATTTATGATCTATATGTAAACTTATATCTCTGTTGCTGTGTTTATACTAGGCTTACCGTGCTGAGTGCATTTTGATGTGAAAACGATGTGCAGTTCTCATAGTTACCTCATCTAAAACCTGTGAGGATGAGAATGTAAAGAGTGTTTTATTTATTTATTTATTGATTTGTAATAGGGCTGAAGCAATTCCTTGAGTTTGAATATTCTCAGTAATAAATACAAATAGACTGATCAGTTTTCTTATTTGTGCAGTAGCAGCAGTTTAAATGGATCAAACATAAAAACAGACTAGATATATAAACTAGATATATGTGGGGTTCCCATGGCTTTAATTTTAGTAGAATACCCCAGAATGTAGAGTACAGGTGTATTATACTATATATGTAGAGTACAGGTGTATTATACTATATATGTAGAGTACAGGTATATATGTAGAGGACAGGTGTATTATACTATATATGTAGAGTACAGGTGTATTATACTATATATGTAGAGTACAGGTGTATTATACTATATATATGTAGAGTACAGGTGTATTATACTATATATGTAGAGTACAGGTGTATTATACTATATATATGTAGAGTACAGGTGTATTATACTATATATGTAGAGTACAGGTGTATTATACTATATATATGTAGAGTACAGGTGTATTATACTATATATGTAGAGTACAGGTGTATTATACTATATATATGTAGAGTACAGGTGTATTATACTATATATGTAGAGTACAGGTGTATTATACTATATATATGTAGAGTACAGGTGTATTATACTATATATATGTAGAGTACAGGTGTATTATACTATATATGTAGAGTACAGGTGTATTATACTATATATATGTAGAGTACAGGTGTATTATACTACATATGTAGAGTACAGGTGTATTATACTATATATATGTAGAGTACAGGTGTATTATACTATATATGTAGAGTACAGGTATATATGTAGAGTACAGGTGTATTATACTATATATATGTAGAGTACAGGTGTACTGTACTATATGTGTATAACACACTGCAGATGTTGGCCCGTGTTCCACCAGGACGGTTATTTCTGTTGCACAGCATGTTCACTTCTGCTTTTGACTCTGTAATGCCAAGCAGGGAATCTGATTACTCAAATATCTACCAGAATAATCGATAGAATACTCGAATACTAAAATAATGGATAGCTGTTTTATTATTATTTTATTAGTAATACAATTCAATAACTTCACTCTTATACATTGTAGCGTCACCAAAATCACTGGAGCCATCAGTTGACTCCTGCTGGTCATACTACAACTCTTGGTTTGACATTAAATATGGCGTTGGGTGAAGCAGGAGACGGCCTGGGAAAGCATGTGGCAGCCAGAACCAGGCGTTGGATGAATGGTTTGGAGATGGGGATGGATCCAGGGTAGGGAGGGGCAACGGACGGCAGAGGCATGAGGTTTGTGGATCCAGAGGAGCAGGCAGGAGTCCAGGCTGGAAGGGAGCACAGAAGGAGAATTAACAAAATCACAAAGTGAAACTGTAAAGTCACGTTGATAGATTGTCGTTTGACCTGATGTGACTCTGAGCTGATGGACGCTCAACCACTTCCTGAAATGACCAGAGCAGAAGCTGGACTGAAAGTAGGATGGCCATATTTTGATCACTGAATACCCAAAGTTGTTTAAATCAGTCCAACTGGACTTTCAGAAAGTTCCTTGAAGACGTTTCACCTCTCATCCAAGAGGCTTCTTCAGTTCTGGTGGTGGTTGATGTTGCCTCAGCTTATAACCTCTGTGAGGTGTGGTCAGTGTTATTCACATTCTGACGACCATTGTCCAGGCCCGTCTGGCTCCTCAACGATGGTGGTTGGGAGCCAGGGAGTGACAAAGGGGGTCGTTGAAATGCGAGTTTCACCGAGCCCTCGCATGCTAATGGTGGTCGTTAGCATGAGCCACCTCACCTGAGTCATTCTGCTGAGTAGTTCTTTTGGGCAGTTTTGAAAGGACCTGATTGTAAAATGGTGAAAGATGATGTCGCAGACCACCCCCCCTGTTCAGAGATGGCTTCTTTCATGCCTCTCTCAAACCATCTGTCCTCCCTGTCCAAAATCTGAACATTGATGTCCTGAAAAGAGTGTCCCTCTTCCTTGAGGTGAAGGAAGACCGCCGAATCCTGTCCTGAGGAACTGGCTCTTCTGTGTTGAGCCATTCGCTTGTTAAGTGGCTGTTTGGTTTCCCCTATGTAGAGATCTGAGCATTCCTCGCTGCATCTCAACACAGAAGAGCTCAACTGAGCTCAGAGTTCAACAATACTGTGTCACATCTTAGAAAAGTAACTTGTGGTGTTCCAGAAGGTTCCGATTGGGACCTCAGTTATTTATACTTTATGTGAATATTAGTTGAGATTAAAAGAGTTAATCATATTTAAAAAGTCTGTAGTAAACGTTTGAGGAGGGCAGCAGACATGCATGTTAAAATCACCTAAGACACAAATTTTCTCAAACTTGGACATAAAAAAAGATAAAAGCTCAGAGAATTTGTGAATAAAAATACTGTTTGTCTAAGGTGGTCTGAAGATAATTAAAATCAAAGATGGGACCTTTAAATGAATTAGAAAACCAAGATATTTAAAAAAAGCTGTTGTGTGAGGTGGCACTACATTGAAAATCCTTCTTGTAGATAACAGCAAACCCTCTCCCCTGCCTGACCGTCTGGTTGATGTAAATGAAAGAAATTAGGGAGAGTTGCTTCTATCAGTGCGCTATGATCTCCCTGTGATAGCCAAGTCTCTGTAATGATAAAACTAAATCTGAGAAATCAAATCGTGACATGAAAAGGATTTGTTGTTAAGTGATCGGATATTTAAAAGGATGAAATTGACAGGAGTATAGCGAGGTGACGGGGTAGAGGTATGCTTCAGAGGAATCTGAATCAGATTGGCAGCATTAACCCCAGAGGGTTGTGAGGCTGAGGGAGCTGATGAGGGTCTACTGTAGAAGCTGACGGTAGTTATGGGAAGGAGCATGGAAGGTCTGATGGTGAAGGACTGCTTCAGGGAGGAGGGGACAGGATTGTTAAAGACGGAGGAGAACGGTAGGGACCCACAAGCATTATTTGAATTCAAGGGTCTGATGTCTTGGGGGATGAAACTGTTCCAGAACCTGGCTGTTCTCGTTCTGATGCTGCAGAACCTCTTCCCAGAGGAGTCCATGGTGGGGGTCAGTGGAGTCTTTGATGATGTCGCTCTGCTGAGACAGCAACATCCTGGATGGATGGAAGAGAGGTCCTGATGATCTTCTCTGCCGTCCTCACCACCCTCTGCAGCGACTTCCTATCTGAGGCCCTGGAACTTCCAAACCAGATGGAGATGCAGCTGGTCAGCAGCTGGTCAGCAGCTGGTCAGCAGCTGGTCAGCAGCTGGTCAGCAGCTGGTCAGCAGCTGGTCAGCAGCTGGTCAGCAGCTCTCTATGGTGCCTCTGTAGAAGGTGGTCAGGATGGGAGGGGACAGCTGTGCTCTCTTCATCTGTCGCAGGAAGTGCAGACGTTGCTGAGCCCGTTTGACCAGAGATGATGTGTGTGATGACCAGTCCAGACTGTCCATGATGTCCTCCCCCAGAAATCTGGTGCTGCTGACCACCTCCACAGCTTTATTGTCAGTGATGAGAGGTGAATGGCTGGGCTGCTTCCTCCTGAAGTCAGTGATCAACTCCTCAGTCTTCTTGACATTCAGGAGCAGATTGTTCACGCTGCACCAGTCCACCTGCCGCTTCAACTCCTCTCTGTAGGACACATCGTTGTCCTGAATGAGACCCACTACTGTTGTGTCATCCACATACTTAATGATGTGGTTGGAGGTGGATGCAGAGCAGCAGTCATGTGTCAGCAGCGTGAACAGTAGTGGGATCTGATGGAGACAGAGATGGAGCTGGAGATGGTGTTTCCTACTCTCACTGACTGTGGTCTGTTAGTGAGGAAGTCTAGCAGCCAGCTGCACATGGAGGTGCTGATATCCAGTGGACTCAGTTTGCTGACCAGCTGCTGGGGGATGATCGTGTTAAATGCTGAACTGAAGTCAGCCAGCAGCATTCATACATCTGTGTTTTATCCACCAGATGTGCCAGGCTCAGATGGAGATGGCATCCTCTGTGGAGCGGTTCGGCCGGTAAGCAAACTGATACGGGTGGAGTCCAGGGGGCAGTGTGGTGATGATGTGGTCCTTTACCAGCCTCTCAAAGCACTTCCTCATGATGGGTGGAAGCGCCACAGGGCGGTAGTCGTAGAGGCAGGTGATGGTGGCAGATTTAAGACAGGATGGACCAACAGCCTGCTCCAGTGAGGTGATAAAGACGTCCAGAAGCACCTGTACCAGCTGGTCGGTTCACTCCCGGAGTACTCGTCCTGGACCTGCTGCCTGGAGTACATTCACTTTCCCCAGGGTCTTCCAGACCACAGCCACGCTGAGGTTCAGTGCCGTTTCCTCAGGGAGGGGATGGATTTTGGTGCCAGGTTGTACCGACCCGATCCCTGAATTTGGAAATCTGCTGATACTATTCTGATACCAGATCTCCGTTTGCTTTAATATTGTCATTATTGCTGATTTTATAAGAGCTGTAATAAATTCCTCTCTACAGGCAAGTATGATCTGTACCAATGTATGCATGTATGTCCCAAAAGGTAACTCGAGGCAAGTATAAGGTCAGAAAAGGAAAAATCCCATCATGAAAACAAATATGCAACTGTACGAGTTTCAAATTGACTCAGTATTTATTAAATCCAAGACAGAAACACACAAAGGATAAACTTCTCTAATGCAGTTTGTTAGAAACATATTTCAGCAGCTGAACCTGAATAAAATCACTTTAAAACTGGACAAATGTTGAATAAATTCTCTAATTATCTTTGATTCCAGTCAGTGTTTAACATCTCTAAATAAATGATCAACATCTTTTTTCCTTCATATTTAATGACTTTTTGTACAACATTAATGTGATGATATGTTTTCAGTGTCCTGTACACACTTTGTTCATCAGTGTTCTTTGGGCTCTAAAAGCATCGAATCCTTCAAAGATTCTCAGATTTCTGGTTCTGCTTGACAATCTATGAAACCCCCGAAGTCCCAAAAAACATTTAATCATCTTGTTGCCAGTTAGAAGGTAAAAACGTTTGGTGTTCACTGTAAATGAAAAACTTTGTTAGAAATTTCAAGTATCAATAAAAGAAGCTCACAAAAAGAGGGCTAATTTCTACATTTTGAACACATTTCAGCAGCTGCACCTGAATAAAATCGCTTTAAAATTTGACAAATGTTGAGTAAATTCTCTAATTATCTTAACGTTTAACACAGGAGGGTTAATCTGTGGTGCAGGGAATCACTGAGGAGTCATTTCAACAAACGTGATTCATGGATCGCTGAATTACGTTGGTATCGGAACCTGATACTGGATGGGATCGGTCCCATCCCTAGTTGTTGGTATTATTTGCAGCTTCTCCCATTCCTCCATGGCTTTGGCCCTGGTGGAGATGTGTTTCATGCAGCAGATGCAGAGTTCTCCTCCACGCTGGTGTCCACTGCAGCAGCTCTGAACATGTCCCAGTCCTGCAGGGCTTCCATCTCCCTCAGACCCTCACCGGCCTCCCAGCGGGGTTTCCTCTGGTCAGCGGGGGTCTGTATCCTGGTGTTAGCATCACAGACACATGGTCAGAGAAGCTGAGGTGGGGGCGGGGGGCAGCTTTATAAGCATTCCTGATGTTGGTGTAAACAAAGTAAGGTGTGTCGCATCCTCTAGCTGCAAAGTCCACATGTTGGTGGAAATGGGGGAGAACAGGCTTCATGTCGGCCTGATTGAAATCTCCAGCTACAATGAAGATGCCCTCTGGATGCGTGGTTTGCAGCTGTGTGATGGTCTGGTACAGAACACTCAGGGCCTCCTCAGTGTTCGCACTGGGGGGGATGAACACCGCCATGATGACCACAATGGAGTGTTCCCGGGTCAGGAAGAAAGGTCTGGATTTCACCGCAAGGAGCTCTATGTGAGGAGAGCACTGACTACAGACCACTACCGACTTATCTGACCATTTCTCATTGATGTATAATACTGTACCTCCACCCCGGGCTGCGCTCCCATCCAGTCGGAACGTAGTTAGCCCCTGGAGGCTAATGGCGGCGTCAGGTACCGCCGAGTTCAGCCACGACTCGGTCAGAATCAGGACACAGCAGTCTCTCACCTCCCGTCTGGAGGTCACATTGAGCTTTAGATGGTCCAGTTTGTTCTCCAGGGACTGTACGTTGGCCAGTATAACAGACGGGAGCAGCGTTTGAAACGGGTTAGCTCTCAGCTTAGCCTTTAGCCCAGCCCTGCAGCCCCGCCGCCGTCTCTCCCTGCGCCGGTCTGTGAAGGCAGGAAGCCCCGCCGCCACCTCAGCCGCTGGCCGCAGCAGTCCGGAGCTCCGGAGCCTCTCCAGAGTGTCCGAGTTCACGGCTTGAAAAGTGTTCAAAGTCCGTAGTCCAAGCAGGAACTGACGATCGTACACACAAGTCCCTGCTTTAGACGGAGGATTAACCGCTGAACTCACAAAGTTTTCATAATTATCACACAGAAATGATCCGCTGTTGTGGAGACCTGGAGCAGCCGAGCAGGACGCCATGTTGGCCTGTAAGCTGGGAGGCTGGGCGCGCCAATGTTTAAAACTACGGAGCCCCGGAAGGGACACGGAGGACAAAAACAGGAAGAGGATGTCACATCCGGTCACGTCGATGTTTTTTTAAAATCCTTTATTGACAAAATCATTTAACAAAACACTGTAGAATACAGTCTCTACAAAGGCATTTTTTAAAATAACGAACATGTGCTTCCAGTGCAGTAAAATATTATATAAATCTATTAAAAGAGGCAGTTCTTGAAAATTATATGAAGCGCAATCAGAGAATGAAACAGAATCAAAGCAAAAAAGGAAAAAATAATTAAGTAAATAAATATAATTAAAACAGAACAAAACAGAGCTAGGGCGTTTTTTTGCAGATCGTAATTCTCAATCACATTGAACAGTTTCATTGCATGTTTAGACTTCATTTTTAAGGGCTTTAGTGAAGGATAGAAACTCCTCATGAAACACATAAAATCTAGGATTTACCATCATGGATTTGCATTTGTGTATATAAAATTTCCCGAGGATGAGGATGTTGTTCATCAAGAAGTCATAATCTTTGTTTTCTGATTCAAAGTGTGACGAGGAGTCAGACACATGGCGTTTTAGGAAGACAAACACATCAGAGTTCTGGTTAAAACTGACACCAGACCAGTTTTACATCCACTCCAGGTGACACACTCTAAACACCAAATCTGGTTTTTATTCATGCAACAAAAAAGGCAACTATCAAAACAAATCCTCGTGTATATTTGCTTGGTCGCCTTACTGCAGCATTAAAAGAGAAATGTAGCCTGAAAATAAAAGCACTACTTGCAATAAAAGCATTTTTTTAATATTTAAAAGAATAAAAGTACATTTATCGACAGACAGAGTATAAATATTCCAAAACATAAAGTCAGTGTTGATTATTCAGGTGAAGACTTGTATCATTGCTTTATGTATTTACAATCCATGATCCACTGACATGAAGATTACAGAACAGTTACTGCAACGTTTATTTAACCAACACGTGAAAATCCAGGTATGGAAAACGTAAACCGAAGAGGATCAGAGAAAGTTGAGGAACAGATTTAGTGAATTCTGTCTGAAAACATTCACATTTACACCAAAGTCCCCGTAAACCGGTTTCACTTTTAAACATCAGCGAGAACATCTGTGATCACCTGAGCGTCAAGAGCTCCTCCAGGCAGGTAAACAAGAACGCTGAGGTCCCGCCTCCACGGAACCGGGTCGGTCCAGAACCACAACTCTGCCGTGAAGCTTCTGCAGCAGAGCCAGGTGTGACTCACCTGCAGGTTCCTCCTGGAGCCGCAAGAGGGCGCCAGATCCCCGTTAGACTCAGATCGGACCGCAGTGGAGCGCCAGGCAGCAGGAGGTCAACAGAACCACCACCCCTGCTGCCATGGCAACCAGCAGCAAGGTTCTGACCGCGCTGCGAGGTTCAGGTGTGGTTCTGACTGTTGCAGCTGTGGAGCACACAGGTGAGTCATTTACTGAGGAAACAGAAGCAGCTCACATCCACTCACACCTGAAGCTTCCAACATCGTTTCTGAAACCTTAATGGTCACGTGTGACCCTGAGAACCTTCAATCCAACTTTCACTTCCTGTCCCTGAACTCTGACGTCACATCAGATCTTTGTGGTGTTTTGCTGAATACTTTGTTCCTGGAGCTGAGTAAAAAAAAGAAAAAAAAAACACTCCCAGCTGTGTTTGGAAATTTACTGAAGCTTTTCTAAAGTGAAAGTAGATTCAGAGATTAAAATGTTTGTGTCTCCATGTTTTTGTCATTATTTTGTGTCTTTGTGTTATTTTGTGGTTGTTTTGTGTCTTTTTGTGGTTGTTTTGTGCCTTTTCTTGGTTGTTTTGTGTCTATTCGTGGTTAAATTATGTGTTTTGTGGTAGTTCTGTGTCTCTGCGTGTTTTTGTGGTAGTTCTGTGTCTCTTTGTGTCATTTTGTGGTTGTTTTGTGTCATTTTGTGGTTGTTTTGTGCCTTTTCTTGGTTGTTTTGTGTCTATTCGTGGTTAAATTATGTGTTTTGTGGTAGTTCTGCGTCTCTGCGTGTTTTTGTGGTTGTTTTGTGTCTTTTTGTGGTTGTTTTGTGCCTTTTTTTGGTTGTTTTGTGTCTATTCGTGGTTAATTTATGTGTTTTTGTGGTTGTTCTGTGTCTCCTTGTGTCTTTTTGTGGTTATTTTGTGCCTTTTTTTGGTTGTTTTGTGTCTATTCGTGGTTAAATTATGTGTTTTGTGGTAGTTCTGTGTCTCTTTGCGTGTTTTTGTGGTAGTTCTGTGTCTCTTTGCATGTTTTTGTGGTTGTTTTGTGTCTATTCGTGGTTAATTTATGTGTTTTTGTGGTTGTTCTGTGTCTCCTTGTGTCTTTTTGTGGTTGTTTTGTGTCTTTTTGTGGTTGTCTTGTGCCTTTTCTTGGTTGTTTTGTGTCTATTCATGGTTAAATTATGTGTTTTGTGGTAGTTCTGTGTCTCTTTGCGTGTTTTTGTGGTAGTTGTGTGTCTCTTTGCGTGTTTTTGTGGTAGTTCTGTGTCTCTTTGTGTCATTTTGTGGTTGTTTTGTGTCATTTTGTGGTTGTTTTGTGCCTTTTCTTGGTTGTTTTGTGTCTATTCGTGGTTAATTTATGTGTTTTTGTGGTAGTTCTGTGTCTCTTTGCGTGTTTTTGTGGTAGTTCTGTGTCTCCTTGTGTCTTTTTGTGGTTGTTTTGTGCATTGCGACAGACTGGGAACGTACCGGTGACGTTGAGCCAGAACTCTCTGACCTCCTTGCCAAACCCGGTGACCATCCTGCACAGGTAGCGGCCCGAGTCGTCTGTCCTGGTCCTGGACAGAAGCAGCCGGACTCGTCCTGCAGTCAGAGCCTCTGTGTCGCATTGGACCCGTCCAGCAAACCGCTGGTGCTGAGGCTCCTGGACGCTGTGGTCCAGGTGATAAAACACCTGCAGGTCAGGGAGCAGCAGACAGTGGATCTTCAGGGAGGAGATGCTGAGGCCGGTTGTCAAGGCAAAGCTCCACTCCACCGTGACGTTGCTGTTCTCCTCAGCCTCATAGTGTAAAGCCTTGTTAAAGGACAGGACTCCTGAGAGGACAGAGGGACAGAGAGAATGCAGCAAGCAGTGAAATATCACTGTGTGAATATTTCTTTCTGTCACTGGACGTCAGAACTTTTCTTTGAGGATACATGTTGAGATTCTGCAAGTGCATGAGGAGGAAGTGAATAACAGCTGCCATTCACACCTTCCAGCTGTCCAATAATCCTGGTTTAAATATGAACTAAGAATGATTGAGGAAACGCTGCCCTGAGGACTGTTTTTATTGCCACTTGAGTCATGAACACACTAAACTCAGTGTGACTCGTATTTCAGCATCACATTCCAGAGGCCTCGTGTTCCCACAGCACACAAAAGGTCATGAGTTGACATTTCTCAGTAAACCCAGACCCTGCCAGCCCTCTGATCATATACAGGTACTTTCATGCTAACATGCTAACTGATGTTTAGCAGCTGAGTCATCAATGGCTGTAATGTTTCACAATCAATTATATAATCAAATGCAATAACATGAGAGGTAAGCAGCAGTAAAAATGATTCATTATTATGTGAAAGGATAACTTGCTTACTTTATGTTAAACTAATAAAATGATTCTATATTAGCTTGTTGTACCACTAGCTATGCGTTTCCTCTAGGATTTTTACCTGCAGCGGCAGCAGGAGTTACTGCATCAGTAAAAATAAAAACAGACCATAAACACACGTTACTACCAGTCTATATCAGGTTCTATGGAGAAGAGGTTTGTAAATACGAAGGAATAAACTGACCGGAGACACTGGAGCTGAAGCTGAGCAGCAGCAGAATCCTGCACATCATCTCCTCACTGTCAGAGAAACAACAGTTCATCACAGACACCACAACGATTGAGGCGTTGCTCTGCTGTTTATGTCGGAGTCTCTGATTGGCTGTCAGAGTCCAGGTGAGCTCTGATCCACCTGTTGAACTCTCTGATTGGCTGTCAGAGTCCAGGTGAGCTCTGATCCACCTGTTGAACTCACGGCAGCGCTCCGTCAGCGACTCCCTCAGACGTCTTCAGTCTTTGAGCTGTCGTGTTTGATTTCTTACCAGGAAGCCGGTTTGTCAGATGACATCATCGCTACGTGTTTCCTAGCAACAGAACAGGTGTTTCACTCAGTCTGCCCCACATTCATAAACATGATCACAACATTAAATCTAATTCATGAGGATTTGTGGAAAATTATTATTGACAAAGTCCAAAAACCTCATTTTCATGCATACTTTAGATACTTTCTACCTACTTTCAGATCAGTTTTGTTGCTTGAAAATAAAAACCAGCCCATTTTTAATCCTCCTGTCGTCCTGCAGGTCAAACTGACCCGTTTTAAAGTTGAAAAATGTGGAGAAAGAAATATATTTTCACAGTGAAAACTTCCACATTTTCAACATTTTTGGGAAATTATTGAACATTTTTTGATGGGAAAAAAAATCAACCATAATCCCACGAAATTAGAAAGAAAATATTAGAACTTTTACTGATATATATGTAATCACTTTAGATATTTTTAGGATTTTTTGAGGAAAATTTTTATTCATTTTTTTGAAAATATTTACAATTTTTATTTATTTTTTTAAATTTTTATTTCTTGCCAAATTTGGGGATTTTTTTTCAAATAAAACTTCTATGGGAATTTTCTTCCTGAAGATTTTGCAAATTTTTATAAATTTGGGGAAATTTTTGCCTGAATTTTTGTCAGACAAGGGGACAATATTTTTTGGTGCTGTAAATGGGGACAACAGGAGGGTTAAGAATATGTATTTTCTACCAATATTTTAGTTTTTCTGCTCAATCATTGCTTTGTGTCATTTTGTACAAGTCTTAATCGTTCTGGGCAAGTTTTGACTCATTTAGGACACGTTTGATTCATTTTGAACACATTTCAACGACTTTTTAAATAATTTTTTCATCATTTCTTTTTACCTTTCAGTGCTCCGATGATTCCAGGTCAAGTGTTTAATGTCACAGCTGAGTGATTCTTATCTCTCTCTGACGTTTGCTTCTACGACTCCGTGAACGTCTCACCTTTTTGCCTCCGATCTCACGTGGAAACGAGGAAACGAGGCGGCTGTCAAAGGATGTAAATTTCCAGCCTGCAAGTACTTTCAGTTTCCAGCAGAAGAAGATGCACTAAATGGAAAAACAGTCGCATCACCTGCCAAGAGGACAACAACAGAATCCAGCCGGTCTGGTTTGTGTTCATTTCTCTGGTTATTCTGCTGCTATCTGATGGTGCGTTAATGAGTCTGTGTGTGAACATCTTTCTGCAGAAGTTGTGTAAAACTCACGTCCAGCCTCCAAACTGAAGCACGTTCCTCCAGGGTCATCGTCACACTGATTCAGTTCCAGAGAAGCAGGAGACTTTATAAGAACAGCCTCAGGTCTGGTTGCCATGGCGACTAAAGAACAACAACAACAACAACAACACTGAGGGACACTCAGGAGCCATGAGTGAGAGCAGATGCAGAGGATGTCTTTGCACCGTTTTCATCTCGTCTTTGCACCGTTTCCATCTCGTCTTTGCACCGTTTCCATCTCGTCTTTGCACCGTTTTCATCTCGTCTTTGCACCGTTTCCATCTCGTCTTTGCACCGTTTCCATCTCGTCTTTGCACCGTTTCCATCTGGTCTTTGCACCGTTTCCATCTCGTCTTTGCACCGTTTCCATCTCGTCTTTGCACCGTTTCCATCTCGTCTTTGCACCGTTTCCATCTCGTCTTTGCACCGTTTTCATCTCGTCTTTGCACCGTTTCCATCTCGTCTTTGCACCGTTTCCATCTCGTCTTTGCACCGTTTCCGTCTCGTCTTTGCACCGTTTCCGTCTCGTCTTTGCACCGTTTCCGTCTCGTCTTTGCACCGTTTTCGTCTCGTCTTTGCACCGTTTTCATCTCGTCTTTGCACCGTTTTCATCTCGTCTTTGCACCGTTTCCATCTCGTCTTTGCACCGTTTCCATCTCGTCTTTGCACCGTTTCCATCTCGTCTTTGCACCGTTTTCATCTCGTCTTTGCACCGTTTTCATCTCGTCTTTGCACCGTTTCCATCTCGTCTTTGCACCGTTTTCATCTCGTCTTTGCACCGTTTCCATCTCGTCTTTGCACCGTTTTCATCTCGTCTTTGCATCGTTTTCATCTCGTCTTTGCACCGTTTTCATCTCGTCTTTGCACCGTTTTTATCTCATCTGATTCTGAGGAGGTCAGGATGAACTTTTTGCTGATTTCTTGATATGAAATGTGGAACTTTTCACAGTAAATGAACCAAACCAGCTGCAGCTCCTAGTATCTGAGTCTGTCAAGGATCTGCATGTAAACACAGAAACATTCCCAGCACTGAGGAAACTCCCACTGCTGCTCAGCAACAACAGCAGGGAAACAGATCTGAGACCAGCAGCAGCACAATCATCACTGTCCCACCAGAACCAGCTGGATCCTGCTGCAGCTACGAGGAGGGACATTTCCCATCATCCCTTCCTGTTTCCCTGCCCTGCATGTTGTTGTTTGGAGCTGGTTGTCATAGCAACAACAGCAGTGGATCGATGGGGGCAGCGTGACACCAACAGGTAGAACCCTGGCAGGTGAGACAATGTGAGGACATCTGCTGGACGACCACAAAACATCCAGGGAGCAGATACATTTTGCTGGTTTCATCTCGTCTGATTCTGAGGAGGTCAGGTTGAACCTTTTACAGATTTATTAGATTTTTTTGTGTGACGGATCTGTGTGCAGAAAGGTTGAACATCTTTCTGCAGAAGTGTAAAACTCACGTCCAGCCTCCAAACTGAAGCACGTTCCTCCAGGGTCGTCGTCACACCCATTCAGTTCCAGAGAAGCAGGTCAACTTATAAGAACCGCCTCGGGTCTGGTTGCCATGGTGACTAAACAACAACAACAACACTGAGTGAGTCAGACAGCAGATCAGCTGCAGAGGACGGACGTCTCACATGCAGTAACACCTGCTCAGGTGTGTTTGCTGCTCAGACTGCAGGGATGTAAATCAGTCATCTGTCAGAATGAACTTTACCCCACCTTCTCATTTAATGGTTTAATTTAATGGCTCTTTCTGTTTATCTGCCCTGCATGTTGTTGTTTGGAGTTGGTCACCATGACAACAACATCTATAGGTGAGACGGTGTGAAAACATCCAGGGAGGAGGGAAACTTTGCACCGTTTTCATCTCGTCTTTCATCTGCTCTTATTTAATGAAAGAATGAAAACGCAGTAGCAGAGATCAGAGTGAAGCGTTGTGTTATTTTGTTGTTTATTCTATTTTCATCACATTACTGAACAGATTTCGTCCATCCTGTGGACAGATCAGATTTGTGTGGAGAATCCTTCAGATTCTCTGATTTATTGATCATTAGATTCATCCTGATTCTTTTCTGTTTCAGCAGGAATCACAGCGTTCAGGTCAAACTAGACTTAGACAGACTTTATTAATCCCCAGAGGGAAATTCTGTCTTCCAAACATATGAATCATTCCTGGATCAACCGATTCTTTCTGTGCAGGACGAATGAAGATAATAAATCTTTATTTTAACCCGAGACTCTAAAATCAGCAGCAACATGTTTTTACTGAAGGGTTTAGAAGCTGCTACTGATCAATAAACCAACAATAAACCAACAATGACCTGTCAGAACAATGTCAGTTTACTGACTTTAACCTCAGATTTTTTTAATGACATGAAAAAGAGTTTATAATCAACTATTTTGACCTTTATTTCCACATTTCCTGTGAATTTAATTCAATGTCTCTGTGAATTCAATTACTTTAACTGAATATTTCTGTGAATTTTATTAAATATTTCTGTGAAGTTAATAATTCTGACTCAATATTTCTGTAAATTGAATTAATTTAACTCAATATTTCTGTGAATTGAATTAATATGAACTGAATTCAATCAAATATCGTTATATTTCTTTAATCTTTATTTTCCTTAATGAAAATGTTTTTAATGATTTTAAATCAGTAGCAGCTCATAAACCCGTCATTCTAAGTCTGTGGCTGATGTAACATCAGCAGTAATCTATTACTTCCTCCAGACTGAGTACTGAGGGTGTTCTAACTGTATGGGTGATGTAATGTCAGCAGTAATCTATTACTTCCTCCAGACAGAGTACTGAGGGTGTTCTAACTGTATGGGTGATGTAACATCAGCAGTAATCTATTACTTCCTCCAGACTGAGTACTGAGGGTGTTCTGTATGGCTGATGTAACATCAGCAGTAATCTATTACTTCCTCCAGACAGAGTACTGAGGGTGTTCTAACTGTATGGGTGATGTAATGTCAGCAGTAATCTATTACTTCCTCCAGACTGAGTACTGAGGGTGTTCTGTATGGCTGATGTAACATCAGCAGTAATCTATTACTTCCTCCAGACTGAGTACTGAGGGTGTTCTAACTGTATGGGTGATGTAACATCAGCAGTAATCTATTACTTCCTCCAGACTGAGTACTGAGGGTGTTCTAACTGTATGGGTGATGTAATGTCAGCAGTAATCTATTACTTCCTCCAGACAGAGTACTGAGGGTGTTCTAACTGTATGGGTGATGTAATGTCAGCAGTAATCTATTACTTCCTTCAGACTGAGTACTGAGGGTGTTCTGTATGGCTGATGTAATGTCAGCAGTAATCTATTACTTCCTTCAGACTGAGTACTGAGGGTGTTCTAACTGTATGGGTGATGTAATGTCAGCAGTAATCTATTACTTCCTCCAGACTGAGTACTGAGGGTGTCCTAACTGTATGGGTGATGTAATGTCAGCAGTAATCTATTACTTTCTCCAGACTGAGTACTGAGGGTGTCCTAACTGTATGGGTGATGTAATGTCAGCAGTAATCTATTACTTCCTCCAGACTGAGTACTGAGGGTGTTCTAACTGTATGGCTGATGTAATGTCAGCAGTAATCTATTACTTCCTCCAGACTGAGTACTGAGGGTGTTCTAACTGTATGGGTGATGTAATGTCAGCAGTAATCTATTACTTCCTCCAGACTGAGTACTGAGGGTGTTCTAACTGTATGGCTGATGTAATGTCAGCAGTAATCTATTACTTCCTCCAGACTGAGTACTGAGGGTGTTCTAACTGTATGGGTGATGTAATGTCAGCAGTAATCTATTACTTCCTCCAGACTGAGTACTGAGGGTGTTCTAACTGTATGGGTGATGTAATGTCAGCAGTAATCTATTACTTCCTTCAGACTGAGTACTGAGGGTGTTCTAACTGTATGGCTGATGTAATGTCAGCAGTAATCTATTACTTCCTTCAGACTGAGTACTGAGGGTGTTCTAACTGTATGGGTGATGTAATGTCAGCAGTAATCTATTACTTCCTCCAGACTGAGTACTGAGGGTGTTCTAACTGTATGGGTGATGTAATGTCAGCAGTAATCTATTACTTCCTCCAGACTGAGTACTGAGGGTGTTCTAACTGTATGGGTGATGTAATGTCAGCAGTAATCTATTACTTCCTCCAGACTGAGTACTGAGGGTGTTCTAACTGTATGGGTGATGTAATGTCAGCAGTAATCTATTACTTCCTCCAGACTGAGTACTGAGGGTGTCCTAACTGTATGGGTGATGTAATGTCAGCAGTAATCTATTACTTCCTCCAGACTGAGTACTGAGGGTGTTCTAACTGTATGGGTGATGTAATGTCAGCAGTAATCTATTACTTCCTCCAGACTGAGTACTGAGGGTGTTCTAACTGTATGGGTGATGTAATGTCAGCAGTAATCTATTACTTCCTCCAGACTGAGTACTGAGGGTGTCCTAACTCTTGTCCTTCTCCGTGGACATCCTCCCATCATGCCAGGCTTCCCTGGTGTTCCTCAGAGCTTTGGTCCGTTTGGGATCCACCACCACGTAGTCCACACGTGCACGCTCGCCTCGTGCACGCTCGCCTCGTGCACGCTCCTCTCCGGCTCCGGACGAGTCGCTGCCGCCGACTCCGCCTTCAGCCGTGCAGCGTTTCTGTTCACACACAGAAGTTTTAATAGTCAGAAAAATAGTTTATACTCAGCGAATACGGTTAAAAATGAGATATTCTTTTTACTATTTCTGCATCATTCTGGACAAATTTCAAGGAATTTTGAACACGTTTGATGCATTTTCAGCACATTTGAAGCAAATTTTAAAGTTTTGTGCTTCATTTTGTACAGGTTTTAGTCATTTTCAATTATTTTTTAGTCATTTTGAACAAATTTAAAGTAATTTTTAACAGACGAATAATTTTGAGGAAGTCTGCTGAATTTGGGAGATTTGGAGTCATTTTGAATGATTTTTGCATCATTTTGGACAGATTTTGAGTCATTTTTGATGATTATTCATTTCAAAATTGTTTTGTGCCATTCTGAACAAGTTTTAATCAATTTCAATTATTTTTGAGTAATTTTGAAAAAATTTCAAGTCATGTTGAACAGATTTGATTCATTTTGAAGTAATCTCTATTGAATTGGGAACATTTCCGCGTCATTTTGAAAGATTTTTTGCATAATTGTGGCAGATTTCGAGGTTTTTTTGACTAATTATCAGTTATTATAGTCATTTTGTAAAAGCTTTAATCATTCTGGACAAATTTTGATTCATTTAGGACAAGTTTCAACCACATTTTCACTTATATTTGTGTCATGTCATACAGGTTTTAGTCATTTAAAATATTTTTTTGGTCATTTTGAACAAATTTCAAGTAATTTTGAACAGATTTGAATAATTTTCAGGACGTCTCTGCTGAATTTGGGAGATTTGGAGTCATTTCAAATGCTTTTTACATCATTCTGGATAGATCTGAAATCATTTTTGAGCAATTATTATATATTTCAACATTTTTTTGCGTCATTTTGAACAAGTTTTAATCATTCTGGGCAAATTTTGACTCATTTAGGACAAGTTTCAAGTAAATTTTCACTTATTTTTGTGTCATTTGTTACAGATTGTAGTCATTTTAGGAAAGCCTGAATCCTTTTTTTATATTAACATAATTTTGTGGGAGTAATTGTGGACTAAAGTTGTAAACTAGCGCCCTCTAGTGGCCAAACTCCCTGCAGACAGCATGATGATCATTGTTGTATTGATGATAAGTGGAGCTACAGAAGCGTGTAAAACCTGGCGTTCAGTGTCGCTCTGTGGTTCTCAGCTGCTACCTGTCTGCTGGGTGCTGATCGGCCCGTATGCAGGTCCAGGTCCAGGTACTCCACCTGTTTGTCTCCTCTGGCTCGCCGTAGCAACGGGCTGCTGACTCCGCCCTCTGAGGCCCGGTGCAGCATCAGCCTCAGAGACTGGAGGATTCAGATGGAGAGAAGATTATTTAAAAATCATTCACGGATCACAAATCAACAAGTGTTTCCTCGTCTTTCCTCCCCAGAATGAATTATTCCGACATAAAGCTGCAATAATCTGCATTTAGTGGCTCAAATATGCTTCATAAACCATCAGAGTTGAAAGAAAATGAACTGAATTCAATCAAATATCGAACGCTGAAACTCTAAATATGATTCTAACTTTAGTATCCAATGTTCAGGTCATCATTACGGCTTCAAACTAGAGGATTATTGAGATTACTATTATTTGTTTGCATCAAAAATCAAAGAAATCTCATTAAACTAAAGCTAAACTTCAGTATCTTCTAAACTTTTTGATGCTCTGCTACACGGGGAAAAAACTGTGGATCAAAAAGGACATTTAAGAAAAAAATTAAAGTAAAAGTGCATCTTAAAAGAGCACAAATATATAAATACTGACCAAATGGCCAAAAATGAATCCCTCACAACTGTGTTATCTGGTCAGATACGTCTGTTTTTGGTTTTTTTACAGTTCTAAAACGTTATTAAAGCATTATTATAACATCTAATTCATTCATTCCAAATTGTTATAGACGCAAACTAAAAGATTAAAACCTGAAAATTTGCATTTTTTGCATGAAAATTTATAAGAATGAACTAAAATCTTATTAAACTTTGATAAATGAAGCTCATTCATTGTTACAGCTTTAAACTACATGATAAAAACCTTGAAAAAATGAAATTTCTGCTCTCTAAAATGAGATATTACTATATAAAGATGCTATAAATCATGTTTCTTTGCATCAATAAGAATGAACTAAAATCTTGCTAAACTTTGATAAATGAAGCTCGTTCATAGTTACAGCTTCAAACTACAATATTAAAACCTTGAAAAAATGCCATTTTTGCTTTCTAAAATGAGATATTACTGTATAAAGCTGCTAGAGTTAGCATTTTTGGTCTAGAAACCAGTGAAAAGTCAAAGAAAACAAACTCAAATTAAGCTGAACTTCAGTATTTTATGCTCTAATTCTATTTTTAAAGAAATAAAGCAGAAGTAAAACAGAAATAAAGGATAGAATTAAATGAAGGTGAATGAAAGTGTGTTTTTTTTACCGACTCGCCGGCGCTGAAGCTGAGGTTGGAGGTTGTCATGGCGACGTAGCTGTCGTCGGGGTCGTCGGAGTCGGAGGAAGGGGAGGAGCTCTGAGCCGAGGTCGGACGGACGGACCGACGGCTGGACGGACTGACGGATAAATAAATCACAATAAATCATTTATTCTTCAAGTAAAACCTTCAAACGTTGTGCTGGAACCTGATCAGACGATCAATAAATCAGTGATGATCAGTTAATCAACCGATGGAAGATTGATTAAATGATTTAAGTCACTTTTTGAACTGCTTACAGTCGTCTTTTGGAAGTTTTTCTCTTCATACTGTGAAGTTTTGCAGTTTTTTACTGCTGCTTTTAGTTCTTCTAAATGAAAAATAATAAAGTCTAATTCTCAAACTCAAATCAATAATATTAAATACAATCAACACCAGCTTTAATATCTAATACTTGATCATTTCTAAGGCTTCAAACGACAAGATTAAAACCTTAAAGTGACATTTTTATTCTCTAAAAGAGGAATATTGTAAAGTACAGCTTCTATAAATCACATTATTTGCATAAAAACTGGTAAACACCATCTAAAATCTAATTCAACTTTACTATCTGATATTTGTTTATCTTCACTGCTGAGCTTTATTGGCCTTTCTGCAAAGTAAAAACTCAAATAAAAGAGCTGCACAGTGCAGATTTTTTTTTAATATGTGAAAAAACATGAAAATGATCCCAAATTCACATTTTAAAGCTTCAGACTATGAGATTAAAACATTTGAGTGACGTTTTTGCTACCTGAAAGAGGAAAATTTCAGCCTGTGAATTGAAACGTTTGCTGAAAAGTCTGTGAAAATAATTTGAAATGAAGTTAAACTTATGTATTACTATAATCTAAAGCTTCTTCATTGTTGCAAACTTTAAACTACATGATTGAAACCTTGAAAAAGTGACATTTTTGCAAAATATAGCTGCTTAAATTGGACTTCTTGCATCAGAAATGAATAAAAACAAACTCAAATCAAGCTAAACTTTAGTATCTAATGCTTGTCTATCTCAGCTAGAAAATAAAAATATAAGAAGTTCACATTTTTTCTGCCTACAGAGTGATAATAAAACTTAAGGAGTGATGTTTTATATAAATATAAATAATAATTAGAAGCTGCAGTTCTCCTCCACGACCACCAGGTGGCAGAACAGCTTCACTTCTTGCTTCCTCTAACTGTGTTTAAACATTAAATCTGGAATATTTGTGCATTAAAGCTCAACATGCCGACACACTTACTCTCGTGTGAAGGTTCGAGTGACAGGTGAGCGAACAGGGGGCGGGACTTCCTGCCAGTCCTGGGTGACTGTGCTGATGTCCAGAGGAGCTGGTTTCACTGGGAGACAACAGACATTTACACTCATGATCACCTCCACAGAGTCCAGAAAGGTTTAAAGGGAGGAGAAAGGAGCAGAGCTGCTTGTTTTTCAGGAGCAACAAACTAAATCTGTGAGTCTTCAGGGTGAAGGATTTTGGTGGACAAAGAAGCGCAGACACGCCTTGTTCTGATATTTTAATGTTCCATGAAGTGGGTTTATCAGATAATCAGGTTTATTTCAGTCGACTCACTGTCAGGTTATGTTGAGCTTCACAACAGATTAGTAATTAGTCATTTTTGAGTCACTTTAGAGACGTTTTTGGTCTTTTTAGACGAGAATTGAGTCATTTTGGACAAATTTGGTTGAGGGAAACCTTAAAATAATTTTCCAGTATGAAGACTCCTCTTCACTTGAATCATTTTAAAGAACTTTTTGAGAATTTTCAGTATTTTTTGTCATTTTTGAGATTTTTTTTGGTCATTTTGGACAAGAATTGAATGATTTTTAAGAATTTTTGTCGTGTTAGACAAATTTTAAGTACTTTTGGAAAAATCTGGACCAAAGTTTAGTCAGCTTGGACAGATTTGGGGTCATTTGGGACAAATCTTGAGTCCCTTTGGAGAAGTTTTAGTCTTTGTAGACAGTGCATTGTGGGTAAACTTTCCAGGCTCATATCAGCATGTGTGATAGGTGGTTGGTCAGAACAAGTTCTAGACAATGAAAGGAGCATTTTTACACACAGAAGACACCAGGATCATCTCATAGACACGATTCACTCTCTGTCAGAGTAAATTTCTAAAATATTTATATCTTTTACAGCTTATTTTCCTGTTGTAACGATGATACATCCCATAATATCGATGCTCAAAGTTGGTTATAGAGAAAATGAACAAAAAACCAGATCTAGTTTTTAGACCGTGACACCTGGAGTGGATGTTAAACTGATCTTTTGATGTGTTTTTCCTCCTAAAATGTCATGTGTCTATCTGCTGGACTGATGAAGTTCTGAGGCTCATTTCTGAGCCTCAGAACTTCATCTGTGATAAATCTGGACCCTCCTCTATGGACTTTAAGGACCTGAAACTCTGAAAATCTTCCCAGTCTGAAGGTAGAACTTTGCTTCATTAAATAAAGTTCCTGTAGATAAAGAATGAGCTGATTCTGAGGAGGTCAGGGGGAACTTTGAACAGATTTTTTATGACTGTATTAGGTATAGATGGAGTAAAAATGTCCTGAAAGGACTTTAGATGTGACTCTTGTTGTTTCTTGTTTTATGAGAACAGACACACACGGTGGAAAACAAACTGGTGAGGCTGATTTTGTGTGAAACTAAAAGCTCTTCAGTGGAAGTAAAATCTGAGCGTGAACATTATTCATGTTTTATTGATATTTAATGTACCTATAAGCTGCTGTGTGTGTCTGAGTGCTGTCAGCTTGTTGACCTGCTAGAGCACATAAATAATTCAACCTAACAGGAACCTGGACGGAGAAGAAGGAACTATTTGAGGAACAGAAACATGCAGGTACGTGGATTTACTCTAGTTTCACTGTGGATGTGGTTTCCTTGTCTTTAAACCAGAGACTTGCTGTGATTATTCACTGCACTGAGGAGCGTCTTCAGAAATGTATTATTGTGATTTATGATTGGTTCCTACCATCATCATCTGCTGAAGTCACGTATTTCATTCAATTGCTACAGTTTTTCCACATATAACCTGTAAATTCAGTTTTTTGATATAAATATGCAGAAGATGCTGTTTTCTGATCAATAAAAATATCTCAAACTGGTGTTTTTATTACATTGACTGTATATTTAGTACATATCAGCTTGAAATATGGTGAACTTTTGGACCAGAAGTGTCTTCATCTTAAAACAAATTTAAAAAATAAATGTGACTTATCTTCTGCAGAGAGAACTGTGCATTGTGTGTTCTATATCTGAATAACAACAACACTAATTCCCTCCTTTCTTTAGTGTTAACTATGACTCTGATGCTGCAGAAACCAGATTGAACATGTTTCCAGGTGTGTTTTTTTCTAAAATGAGTATTTCTGCTTGTCAGCTTCCTAAATGTGAATGTAAAGTCAAAAAAAAAAACTAAAACTGAGCCTGTTTGTCTCAGAAAAGGAGGATTTTTATTTTGTGATTAAATATTTTCACCCAAGCTGCTCTGTTTGCTGACAGATTTTAAAGCTGCTTTGATGTGAATAACCTGATATATTTGACTAAAATAATTTAACTGAAGGTCTGCTTTTATTTTTAAAGATTACTGTGTCAAACCATCATCTAGAAAAGACTACAAATGTATCATTTGTCATTTCAGTTGTGGTTTGTACCTCTTGTTTTGGGCTCAGCTGCAGTCTGAAAGTCGCTTCGTTCCACCGTCTGGTTCACACAAACTCCTGCAGACACAAAAAAAACCCAACAACTGAACACACAGAAGCTCATTTATGATCTCTGTGGATAAATATCCTCATTTAATCACTGACTGCTGATAAAAAAGGTCAGTTTAGATGAACTCTGAGAAGCTTCCTGGAACTAATGCTTCTCTGATAACGTCAGTGAGATAATGACCTCTGCGCTGGGGCTTGAGGTTGCGGAGGATCGGCGGCGGCGTGGCGTCCGTCACGGTGTTCCTGCGGACTGGGGGGGTCAGCGGGGGGTTCCTGAAGCCCATGTGGGCGGGTGGAGGCACCTGTCGGCCCAGAGAGGCCGGCTCACCTGCAGCGGAGGGCAGGTGAGGGCTGAGCGGCGTCATGGGGACGTAGTTCCCGTCATGGAGGTGGGCGGAGTCAGAGGGAGGAGCTGGAGGCAACCTGAAGTAAACAGATGGAAGAATCATTAGAATTAATTAGAAATAATTACAGGGGTCCTCGGTTTACGATGTACAGCATTTTGTTGTTACGTCAGAACTGGTTACTGGAACTAGTTGATGAGCGGAGCGGATGAATACGTCGTCATGGCGCTATCAGACGGCTTTGTTTCCATTCTCTGGTTCTACTCCACCTTGGATTGTCTACATTCACTAACTTTTTGTCCTTCATTATGGCTCCCAGCGTAAGTCAGACTCTTCTGATGCTTGGAAGAAAAGGAAAGCCGTCTCCATGGAAGTGAAATTAGATAGAATAAAACGCTGGGAACAGGAAGAAACATTGAACTGATTGATATCGTGATGAACACAACGGCTTTGTTTACATTTTCACTGGAGTTCCAACTTACAGTGAAAATTGACTTATGTGGCACCGTAGGAACGGAACTCTGACGTAAGCTGAGGACCCCCTGTATAATTAAAGAACTACAGAGAACATCCAACATGGAAACGCTGTAAACTGATGCTGGATCAGTTAGTATTACGGCTATTCACACGTTAAATAAAGTCTCTGTGGTTTTATGTTTTAATTAAATCCACGAGAAGATTTGAGCACAAAACGACATATTTGAAAAGACATGAGCACAACATATTTCCTTGGTTACTTGGTAAAATTTTTGTCCAAAATGTGTCTAAATGTACCAAAACCTGAACAGTATGACGACAGAATAGCTGAAAATTACTCAAAATTTGTCCAAAATTGGGTCATATTATTCTAAAACTATAATATCTTGTCAACACTGTCTGGATCCCCCAGGAAGAGCTGGAAAGTGTTGGTGGGAGGAGGAACATCTGGAATGATCTGCTTCATCTGCTGCCTCCACGACCTGACCCCGGATAAGAGGAAGAAGATGGATGGATGGATGGATGATGGATGGATGGATGATGGATGGATGATGGATGGATGGATGATGGATGGATGATGGATGGATGATGGATGGAGGGATGGATGATGGATGGATGATGGAGGGATGGATGATGGATGGATGGATGGATGATGGATGGATGATGGATGGATGATGGATGGATGATGGATGGATGATGGATGGATGGATGGATGATGGATGGCTGGATGATGGATGGATGGATGCATGGATGGATGGATGATGGATGGATGGATGATGGATGGATGATGGATGGATGGATGGATGATGGATGGATGATGGATGGATGGATGGATGATGGATGGATGGATGATGGATGGATGGATGCATGGATGGATGGATGATGGATGGATGGATGATGGATGGATGATGGATGATGGATGGATGATGGATGGATGGATGGATGATGGATGATGGATGGATGGATGATGGATGGATGATGGATGGATGATGGATGGATGGATGGATGATGGATGGATGATGGATGGATGCATGGATGGATGGATGGATGATGGATGGATGGATGATGGATGGATGATGGATGGATGGATGATGGATGGATGATGGATGGACTGTTCTATCTTTACATTCTATTTTGAATTATTTTTATACCTCACTGTGCCTCATTGTATATTTGTAGTGTAATGTGCTGCTGAATATCTCCATTTCCTTCAGGATTAATAAAGTACATTTTGATTTGATCTGATTTGATCTTCTAGCTGCGAGGAGACAGTGCTAACCACCGATCCGCTGTGCAGCCTCCACTTAAATACCAGCAGTAATAAAATGACTCGTACAGTGCTGTTTGGTTTTGTTGTCAGATCTAAATGCCTGTAATGTCACCTGAGTATTAGCTGTAATGAAAACAGAACTTTTCCTGTGGCGTGTGAACTGACCTCGGAGCGACTGGTGGCTCGGTGGTGGCGGCGCTCATGGGAACGTAGTTTTCATCCACATCGTCATCTTCAGAGCAGACGCTGCCCAGAGGCACCATACCTTTATTAATCTGGGGGGCGGAAATGATGGAGAGATGAAGCAAAACAACACGCTGTGTTTGTTATTCTTCATGTTTAAGAGTCTGAACTCACAAAGTAGCTGCTGAAGCTCTCGCTGAACTCAAACATGCTCGCTCTGTCGGACAGAGACCGAGGAGTGGAGGAGGAATCACAACCTGGGACACAAACACAAAACATCATCAGTGTTGTCAGTCTGCAGACACTAATGTGGTGTTTGTGCTCTCAGCTAAAGTGTGAAACTGCTGCCTTCTGCTGCTTTCTGGATTCAGTGAATCTGTAGAAGCTGTGAGAAGCTGCATCGATACTATAAACTATCAGAGTTTTAAACCTGAAACTTTGGATCAGATCTGAGCTCTGCAGTTAAGAAGCTTTATTGTACAGAACTGGCAGCGTTTTGAGGGATTATGTGGTCACAGCAGGAACAGGTTGTGCCTGGTTCCACTACAGTTTGATTGGCTTTAGTTCATTAATAAGACGAGAACTTTGACCCACAGCAGAACAAAGAGTTCATTCAGCTCCTCATTCAAGTTTGGTTGGTCAGAAATAAACCGTTTTCTGATGTTTGTTCCTCCACCAACATCTGCTGGGGATCATTATAATATAAAATGGATCAAATCTGAAAGAAGTTCCCCCTGAACTTCTCAGTATCAGCTGGTTCTGTTGTGATATGGATGTATGAGAATGCTGTTTCTCAGCAGAACGAATTGTGTCCAGAAGATGATCCTGGTATCTTCTGTGTGTAAAAATGCTCCTTTCATTGTCTAGAACTTGTTCTGACCAACCACCTATCACACATGCTGATATGAGCCTGGAAAGTTTACCCACAATGCACTGTCTAAAAACACTAAAACTTCACCAAGTGACCCAAGATTTGTCCAAAATGATCCAAAACCTGTCCAAGCTGACTAAACTTTGGTTCAAAATGTGTCTAACATGACACAATGTCACAAAAAATGACTCCAGCTTTGTCCAAAACGCTTCAGTTCTTGTCCAGATTGACAAAAAACATCTCTAAAATGACTAAAAATGTATCCAAAATGATCAAAAAGTTCTATAAAATGACTAAAGTGAAGAGGAGTCTTCAAGAAAATGTACATATTGGAAAGTTATTCCATGTGTTAACATATGTTTTCCCTCAACTAAATTTGTCCAAAATGATCCAATTCTTGTCCAAAAACACAAAAACTTCTATAAAGTGACTCAAGACTTGTCCAAAATGACCCAAAACCTGTCCAATCTGACTAGACTTTTGTGCAAATGTGTCCAAAGTTACTCAAAATTTGTCCAACATGGTAAAAACTTCTCAAAAAATTACTCTGAATTTGTCTGAAATGATTCAGTTCTTGTCCAGAAAAACATCTCTAACATGACAAAAATGATTAAAAATGTGTCCAAAATGGTCAAAAAGTTCTTTAAAATGACTCAAGTGAAGAGAAGTCTTCAAGAAAATGTACATATTGGAAAATTATCCCTTCCTCCTCAACCACATTTGTTCAAAATGACCCAATTCTTGTTGAAAAGAGAAAAATTCTTTAAAGTGACTCAAAAATTGTCCAAAATGTCTCAAAACCAGAGAAAATGCTGATACTGAAACTGATCTGGTGTCAGTTTTTAACAGAACTCAGATGTGTTTTTCATCCTAAAGTCTCATGGTTCTATCTGCTGGACTGACGAAGTTCTGAGGCTCAGAAATGATGGAAAAAGTCCATTTTTAGTGGACTTTTTCCATCATTCATGAACCTCATCTCTTCATCAGAGTGAAATCTGGACCCACATCTGTGTACTTGAAGGAACTATAACTCTGAAAATATTCACAGTACGAAGGTAAAACTTTGCTTCATTAAATATAATATGGTTATTTAGGGTATTTCATGTCAGGTGGGAGAGTCTGACTGTTTTTAAATTGGTTTAAATGAAGGTAAATAAGGTGTATTTCCTGCTCTGAGCTCACCTGTCTGCAGGCGTCCAGGTGTGGTGATGGTGTTGCTCCTCGGCAGGTATCCTCCTCCCTCCTCCTCCCTCCTCTCCGGCTCCGAGCTGGTCCGGGGCAGCGTGGTCGGCCTCGTGCCCGTCGAGGAGCCCTCTCCCTGGGCTGCCATGGCGGGGGGCTTGGGCGGGCGAGGAGGAGGAGCCGGAGTGGAGGCGTGGAGCTCCGCCGGGGTCAGAGAGTCCACGCTGGGGGTGGAGGACGGGCGGCGAGGGGGCGGCGGCTGGGGGGTGGAGGCCGGACGGGGGATCTGGTACCCGCTGGGGGTGAGGGAGGGGTGAGGCGTGGCGTCGTCGCCCAGGGGGATGGCTACGGGTCGCAGGTGGAAGTCCAGAGAGTGCTTCCTGGGGTGGGGAGACGGGTGGCAGCGAGGCCTGGACCGTCGGTGGGGGTCTGACGTCACACTGGCGTCCAGGGATTGGCTGAAGGGGCTCGTCGCCGCAGCAACCGTCCAGGGGGCGGTCCTGAAGCCAGAGGAGGGAGGAGGCGGGAGGCTGTTGGGTAGGAGCGAGGGCGAGGAGGACGAGGAGGAGGAGGAAGAGGCAGCAGGAGGGTAGAGGCCGTCGCTGTAGTCGGTCTCCAGAGACGTGGACGAACCTAAAGGAGGCCTGAGGACAGACGGACGGACGGACGCAGAGTTTAGAGAGTGAAGAAAATTCACTCAGAATCGTCTCTCAAGTTACTTATTACTCTGCCAAGGAACGAAGCACAGTTATGCGATGGCTGCCATTGGTCTGTCTGTCTGTCAGCAACATTACTCATAAACAGATGAACAGATGTGCATGAACTTTTCAGGGAAGGTCAGAAATGACACAAGAACCAAGTGATTAGATTCTGGCAGTGATGCTGCTTATAGTCTGGATCCATGGATTAGTTAAAGATTTCTGTATCATTGCCAGATAGCAACACGTCATCACTGTAACCATGACAACCAGTGAACACTACATCAGCTGATTGTGATCCTGCTACAAATCCACCACTGAGGACTTATCAGGACTTATCCATCAGAAATGATCCAAGGAACAACTGATTAAATTGTGGGGGTGTTTCTGAGTCCCATCAATTCCCGCCGCCTGCTACATATTTAGGTCACATGATCCGGTATCCGTACATAACGTACACATGCGGAACACACACCTGTACTCAGCGCAAGGTCATTTGGATTGTGAGTACATCTATATTAAATGGACACATTCTGTGGTGTCGTGATTTCTGCCACAAAGTTTTTTTCAAGATTTCAGCCGTCGAAAATGATACGACTGAGCAGCCTTGGAGGAGGACTGCGCTCTCTGTGGGCTTTTCTTGTTTGTTATTTGGGACCAAAAACTAAGTTCTGTCAAATATTTTTGGCTGAATTTTGAGAAATTCTGATTCCATCATCATCATCATCTTCTTCTGATGTTTTGGACAAGTTTCATGTCAAACTATCTAAACACTGGAATCTTGTCTTGTCAAACTTTCCACACATCAGATTCTACTGATGTTAGAGCCTCAACAGTTGGTGAAATGTGGACCAAAGACTGGATTTTAGTAGAAACATGGATCCATCCATTTATATACACTTACAGGAACTTTCTGGGGACATAATACTACCAGAGTTTGAATATTTTGCACTTTTTTCCACTTTCAATAACTAATAATTACAAATGTGTCCTCTGCTGGATCCATTCAGTCATTCTGATCTGATGGAAACTATTCTATCTGTGTTTTCACCACATTTAATGTCTGTGGAAGGTTTATTTCTGGAGATACTGAACCTTACAGTTAACTGTAAACACAATCTGAGACAGAAGGGCAAAATATTTCCAGAATTCTGCCAGAATTGACACAAACTGAGCCAAAAGACTAAAATGATGTTGATTCATCAATGGATGGAGTTCAATTCATGTTTTCAAAGACTGATTTTAAATAAACACAATACTTCAATTAACAGATTTATCTTTGTTTTGTTTGCAAATGATGCAGACCAACAGTGAAGTAAAACAACTGATTCCTTTGAATACAACTTGATTAAATCTGCTGAAAGGATTTGTTTTCTTGCTTGTATGAATCAATGTAAATCATGTTTTTTGACGATCTTCATACGTATAAAGTGGTCATTTTGAAGGTATACACATTCCAATCCTGCCTTGTTTTGCAGCAATTATTAATTAAGATAGAATCTCAGTCGTATTTCTTAAAGTTACAGTTAATGTCATGTCAAACAGCATTTTTTTATGACTCCAGAATGTTGAAATCTGCCTCTAAAACTCCACAAACTGAACAGTAAATCTCTGAGCTTGGTTTAGAATCTCTGGCTATTTCAGATTTTAACAGTATAAACCTGGTAAATTCATCTTTTCCATCCTGGTTGAGGCCAAAGTGAAGCTTCAGAGCTAAACTAGCTGCAGGTTCAGACGTGCTGGATGGAAGCAGCAGGATTACTGGTTTATCTGGGATCACACCCACACGGTTCCACAAGGGTTGACTTTGCAAAACTTCACGGGACGCTTCATGAGAACACAATAGAACCTCCTCTGCTGCAAAGACTTCATCAGTCCAGCAGGTTTCGGTTGCAACTTGTGACTCAAAGCACGAAGAAACTAGAGCGGGAAAAAGCAACAGGAGCTCATTGTTTCATTAAAAGCTATTTTTGACCAAACTGCACCCAGCAGCTGTTTGCCTCCACGAACAGAGAAGAAACCTTTAATTTTTGGTTCAATCTGTGTCACTTTAAAGATCAGTTTTCCCCACCATCCACAACTTTGTGTTAATGTGGGAACATTCAGGGAAAATCAGCCTCACATGTTGTTTAATTTCTACATGAAGACAACATTTAAGCAGTTTGCAGCTTTGCACATAAAATACCAACACATAGACCTCTATGAACACCAGGTTCTGTTTCCTGCCAATGAGTCCACATCAACATTTAGTCTAAATATCTAAAAACTGGAACCTTGGCTCGGCTTAACGGTGAAATGTCAACCAAAGACTGGATTTCAGTAGAATATGGATCCATCCATTTATAGACACTTACAGGAACTTTCTGGGGACACATTACCACCATGATTGAACATTTTGTGCTTCTTTCTACATTCAGTCTGTGTCGTCACCACATTTCATGTCTGTGGGAGTTTTATTTTTGGAGATACTGAACCCTGAAAACGGCTTCACAGGTTGTTTTGAGGGTAAAAATACCAAAACTTCCAGCTCTGAAAATATGAAATCGTCTAAATTCAGATTAAAGTGTGTATTTGTGAGTTCACCTGATGTGACTCTGGCAGTGAGACAACCACAGGTAATCGTCCTCCGAGCTGCCGTCGTTATCCAGGTGTCGCACGCTCACCGGGTCGTACGGCGGCGGGACCGAGCCCGTTACCGTGGCGATGGAGGCGGTGCCACCGGTCAGGGTCGTAGATGGGATGGAGGCGGGAGTTCTGTCTGGAACTGGAAGGTGAGTTCATTGGTCGAGTATTTTACATTTAGATCATTAAAAAAGAAAGAAGTCTGTCAGACGTGAAGACTTCAAGCTTAAAACTACATAAACATCTGTGGTGCATTGTGGGTAATGTAGGCTTTGACAAGGTAGACAAATGTTGGAACAAAAAATATGGTTCTACTGCAGTGATTTTAATACAAAAAAAACAAATTCTTTTCATTATTCTGATATTATTTACACAGAAGTCCTTTTATTAGGAACACTAAGACAGTTTAAAGCATTTTAATACGATAGTTCTGCCACTTATTTTACATTGATGAAGCCAAAAATGTCCAGTTAGTGTCGAATATTCTTCAAACTGTGCAAAATTTATGGTTAAGCTTTTAAATATATTTGAATTATTTAAACACATCTTAAATTCCCGTTTTGTATTATTGTACCCTAGTTTGACTTTAAGGCAAAAATAAGCTCACCAGGGGCCTCATTTATAAAGCCTGCATACGCACAAAACAGGGCCAGAAAGTTACGTACGCCACTTCCAACGCAAAGGTTGTGATTTCTAAAAATAAACGTGGCGTGAGAATATGCGCACCGCTGCGCTAACATTGATGCTTGCTTACGGACATTTTGGAGACAGAGGGAACGGCAGGTCCAGACGGTGAGGTGGTGAATTGAAGCCAGATTGATCCCAAACCTTTATTGTCATCACATATTACACGTGTAGAGCCGGGGTGTTATGCAGCGTTTACAATAAGACTGAAAGTACGTTTCATTTTTTAACAAGATCTTTAATAGGTGGCAATGTCAGACAGGACCTCACACATGTTGTTCATTACTGTGCGTATTTGCTGGAGCTCATCCCACTTCATTTATGGCACCGATGGTGTCCCTTCGTGATTGTAGGACTATCTGTCAGGACCCGACCACTTCTGGGTGTGCCATGGTCTCAGGATGTACTGGGGACAGCCAGGCTTCATCCACGCTGACAGGACACACTGTGGTCAGAACCTCCTCGTCAGCCAGCGTTTCCAACTCTAGAGTGACGGAGGACTAAAAGCATAGGTCCACTGCCTTTTTACAGGTCCATTTAAATATTTAATACATTTAGTAAACAGATAAAACTGTATTTTACCGGTCTCCTCTGTGGGCTCTGCCAAATCGGTGTCTCCTTCCTTCTCTGACATGATTCCACACTCGCTGTCCGTCCTGAGGATGGATGCTATCCTGCTGTCCAGAGGTGTGGGCTCAGGTTTTCCTCTACCCCCACCTGTAGCAGACATGCTTTGGTGATGGCATGATGCCACTCTCTTCTTGGACTCCACCTTCAAATCAGACCACTTCTTTTTCACCTCTGCCACAGTTCTCTCTGTGGAACTCACACTGTTGACAACGTGCTGCCACTCGGTGCCTTTTCTTTTGTTAGTGATGCCACTACTATGACCACCAAACAAAATACTCTTCCTGGCCTCCACCTCATCCACAAGCACCTCTAGCTCGGTCTCCGAAACATTTCGTTTTCTTTTTTCTGCCATGACTGAGCGTAAAATGCCGTGGATCAGCAGCTTGTTTATATGGAAATACATTCATGAGTTACTTTGCATTGACCATTCATGGTAAAATGTGGGTGTGTCGTGGGCGGGATGTGAGGTGGATCCACCTGCGCAATCTTCCAGCTGGAGTGTGATTTATAAATGGGAAATAGCGTGCAGTTGTGCGTACGCACAGTTTTATAAATCTGAATATTTTTTGGCGTACGCACATTTCAGATTTTCGGCGTAGTCAAACTTTTACTGTGGATCCTACGCAATGTTTTATAAATGAGGCCCCAGGTGTGTTTAATTCACTCTAAATATGAAAACATGTTGGTAAATGTGCATCAGGCCACTTATTTCTAACATCAAAACAGAAATCCACTCATTTCACCATCAATTACATTTACAATATGAGCTGATTTTTCACATGATGGAACCTTAAAACATCTGCGAGGCGACCAAAGAAAAAGTTGAAATGACAGGAAAGCTGGTCTAGATATTTACTGATATCTCATGAAACATTTCAGCGTCTCTGTCCGTCTTCTCTCCTCCTACCAGGTTTCACACTGACTCAGCTTCATCCCACACATCTCCCTGATTTAATGCACAACATGATGCATCTAAACTGAAACACAAACTCAAAACCAGAATCACAAATATTAACCTGAACACTGTGAGGACAATCAGGCAGCAGTGTGAGCTTTTATTTGCTTCTTATTGGTTTGTCCTGCTGCATTAGAACTTCCATCATCATCAATACTTGAAAAACACAATTTCCTCAATTCTGATCATTTTCTGATCATTTCCTGATGTTTAAGATATTTATAATCTCTAATTCTGTTCAGACAGACAGCCTTTAGTCAGAATCTGCCAGAGCGTTTGAAAGAAATGTTATCTTTAAAAAAAATCACCAAAATGACATAATTTATCAGCCAGAAATGTTAAGATTTTTTCACTCAAAACTGCAGTTTCATCAAAAGCCGTTTTTCCGCTTGTCTTATTTAAAAATTAGCTAAAAAATACATCATTAATTTTAACCAGATTCTGTGAAAAACAAAAAATTCTGCCCTAAAAGGCAGAACCATGAAGCTGTTAGTAACTCAGCTGTGACCAACAGTCAGGTGAGGAAAATTCAGAGAGTTTTCAGGTTGAACTGCAGGCAGTGTTTCCACAGAGCAGAGAGGAAACCAGAAAAACCCGTTTAGGATGAACTGTGGTTAAGACTTTATATTACTGTAAAAATGAGCCCAAAGTGAGGAATAACGAGCCACAGTGAAGAAAACTGAGCCCACAGTCAGAAAAAATTAACCCACTGAGTTAAAATGAACCCATACAGTTCCAACATGTATTTAAATTCAGACTCAGCAGAAGATGAGACGTCCTTACTGGTTCCGTCGTCGGTGGGGTTGAAGCCGCAGAGCAGGCAGATGGACGTCACCCAGCGGTTCATGTCCTCCTCAGACTCGGCCACCAGGTACCAGGTCCTCTCCTCCGTCCTCAGGTCGAACACGAAGCTGCTCTCCAGCTCCTTCTTGGTGAAGGACAGACCAGCGTCCACCTGAAGGAGTTCATCAGACTTCATATACTCTCATACAGACTGCAGACAGCATGAGGACCATCCTGTCAAACAGCCCACACTGTATATTAGTGGACTAGGCCAGATTTACTATCATTAGCTTTGCCTAAATTTATAGATATAACTGAAATATATATGAACAAAACAATGTAAGAGGTGCAAACAATGGAACAAACACAGCTTCTTTTCAATACAAGGATTTGAAAAGGACCATTAGGATAAAGTTAAAACAAGAAGACAACACATGGAAAAGTATAATGTCAGTATTAGTCAAGTCAGAAGAAGTCGCTGCTTATTTCATATATTTATGTGGTGGATTTAAACAACAACCAGAGAAATAAGACTGCCGTACAGAAGTTTAAATATTAATAAAAGGACTCCAGAGTGTAACAGTTAAATATTCATGTAAAATATTGCATAAAATATGACTCTACCTGAACAAATGAAATACACAGAAGGTATACAACGTTTTATTAAATACTAATTTATCTGAATAATTTAAATACTTCAGAGAAGATTCTACAGTTTTATGTAAATGACTAATTTACTCTATTTAATTAAATATTAAGGTTAAAACCCAACAATATGATGGAGTTATCCAAGATAGTATATAGGAATATTTTTAATGACTAATTAATATAATACTCATTATGTAAATTAACCTGATTAAACTAAACATTATAGGAAAGACCCCCACATTATTATATAGAATACAGATTAACCTGAGATTAAACATTCAACTTAAATCCTATAATATCAGGGTTCCAAAAAATGTAGTTTGGTGAATAGAACATCCTTTCCTGCCTTCCATGTTACCAGATTATATAATGCTGTTCTAGCAGATTTTAGTTCAATCAGAACTCCATCAGATTTTGTTGTATGATAGGTTTCCTCTCATCGTTTTATTCTATTTTCTATTTCTAGTTGTTTCACAGCTCACTCTTTTTTCATTTCCCTTATATATAATCATACCCTTCATATAGGCTTCAGAAGGATCCCACACAGTTCTGGGGCCAGCTTCATTTTTATCAGTAATTTATAAACAGAAATCTCACATAACTGCACAAGGGTTTTTCTAATCATCAATGAGCCTTTCAACACCATTAGCTAACACAATGTAGCATTAGAACACAGGAGAGATGGTTGCTGGAAATGTTCCTCTGTACCCCTATGGAGATATTCCATTAAAAACCAGCTGTTTCCAGCTACAATAGTCATTTACCACATTAACAATGTCTGCACTGGATTTAGCATTCATTTAATGTTATCTGCATTGGAAAAAACTGCTTTTCTTTCAACAATACGGACATTTCTAAGTGACCCCAAGCGTTTGAACACTAGTGTATATAATTTACAATACTGTGTATAATATCAATGATTATATGCCCAACATATGATGTACTGCTCATCAGTAAAGGAATACATGAGTTTTTCAATGACAGCATGAAGTCATGACACCATGAGGCTCTCTGACAGTCAGGTGTGTGCAGGGTCACCTGTTCACACAGGTTCAGGTTGATGGTTCTGATTGGCCTCCTGGACTGCTGGTTCTTGTAGTACTGCAGGACGTCCGGTTCTCCGCTGAGCCGACCGCTTCGCAGCACGAACCAACGCCTCTTCCAGGCCTGAGACAGACACGGGTACAAGACAAGAACTTTAAGGGGTTTCAGATTCATTTTAACAGCAAGACAGAAGTTAAAGAGCGACACAAACTAGCAGCTCTCAGCCGTTCAAACCATTCAGCTGCTCTGTGGACTTTAGTCTTCCTTTGTGGGTTATTGACTGCAGGTCAGTTCATGTCATGTTCCTCTGTCTCATGTCCTCAGTTTTACAGTCCAGTGAGCAGGAATGCTAAAACACACACATGCAGCCAAGTGCTGAATGCTGCGCCGAGCATTGTGGGTAAATATCCATGATCCACGAGGACACCTCATACTTCAGACATGACTCACCATCTGTGTGTGCTGTTAGTGTGTAGGTCGAGTGTGTGAGGGACACGTCATGATCATCTGAAGGTGTGAAGAAGCTTCTACTCTGATACCAGTGAACTCAAACTGTTTGTCCACATGAGGATCTGTTGGTTTGAAGGAGACTTTTCCTTCATAACTACATTAATCTGTGACTGTGTTTGAGTTTCCAGCACTCTGACATGCATCTGTTCTGGTCTCAGCTGAACAGAACCTCTGCATGGTGTGATCGGAGTGGTTAAAAACCGTTTCCCTTCTCTCCAAACTCAGACAGGACGAGGAAGGAGCTGCTCAGGAAATACCGCTCTGAGATGTTTGTTCTGTCGTCTTCAGTCTGCTGCCGGACCAAAACAGCAGAGAACGTATTCCTCTGTACCTTCTAATTAAAGGAACAGTTTCACCAGCTATTTATAATCCAGCACTGACTCTGTGTACAGTACAGTCCTTCCTCTGCATGAAACAAACACAAGGAATCTTAGTAGACAGCACAACCCGAAGGGAAAAGAAACAGGTCAATTCCTATCTGAACTAAATTGAACAATTAATATATGAGAAATATCTGTCAAGTCCTTTGTAAATGTAGAAATAACTTGTTCCGCAGATTAAAAGTGACATTCTTAAATAAAGGTAATATATGTATGTTTGTATTTATTATACTATATACGCAGTTAGCTCGGTTGGCTAGTCTGGATAGGATTCATTTCTTAATGTTGAACAGCTCATAACATATTTTGATCAAGTGTCAAATGTAATCATTTTAATTTTGCTCTTCAACCGCAACAGGCTGCATATTAGCAGGCAAATGGTAGTTCCTCAGTTAGATGGCTTATGTAGCTGTGAACGAGCTAACTGAACAAGCTAATTTTCCTAATACGTATGATTGCTAGGTATATGTTACAAACCTTCAAGTCAATAATGTTGACCAGCTTTTTAAACATTTTAATCAAGTGTCAGATCATATTTGTCGAATGTAATTTAACCAGGTTGTATATTAGCAAGCGACCATTATTACCTTTAGCTAATTACACCAGTTAGCTAGTTCAGCTATACAAGTAATACAAGATAATTAGCTAGGTCAGCTAGCTAACCATTACAGCTGTTAGCTCATTCAATTAGCCAGGTAGCAGTAATACAAGTTCATTAGCTACACATGCTAGTTACCAGTTACAGCTAGTTGACCCAGCTAATTACCTTTAGCTAGTTACCTGCTAGCTAGTTCAGTTAGCCTTGTAACAGTAATACAAGGTTACAGCTAGTTGACCCAGTTAATTACCTTTAGCTAGTTACACCTGGTAGCTAGTTCAGTTAGCTATGTAACGGCCTCAAAGTTTGGTAGTCATTTACTAATGCAACACTTAACCCTTACATTTAGCTCGTTGGTTAGCTAGCAGCTAACCCTGCTAGTTAGCTTGTTCAGGTAGTTTGTTATTTAACATGGAGAACTATTAGCTGTTACAGTTTACCTGGCTGTCAACAGGTGTAAATACTTAATAACAACGAGCCTCGAGAAATATTAGTCTTCAATATATTCTACATATATCAGAGTCTTTAAAACCATTATTTAATTTAACATAGTTTTAGATGTTCTAATTAAACACTACTTTAACCAGGTTCAAATCAATATTTTATGAATAGACTCTTGTTTTCCTGTCACATAACATTATTACATGGATTACATGGACTCTTCATTGTCCCCTGTTGTGTGTTTATTATGTCCTCAGTGGTTTTATTGTTTCCTTTAGTTTTTATGTCGCCTCATTTCCTCCTGTGGGACAATAAACATCTGAACTGAACTCCCTGAAAATTACAAACGGTTTGTGCGCAAACAGAGTTGATTTGTTTTCTCCACAAAACTAGAAGCCTCAACACACACACAAAATGATTAAAGCTTTCTGAGATGATGAAATTAGTGGGCTGAGGACAAACTGTTTTCTCATGACCACTAAATGTTCTTATGTCCCTCAAAGAAAACACAGAATCCCAAAATCAGATAACAAGATCAGTGGATTTATGTCAGGAAAACTAGAAATGAATGATTTATGAGCCTGTTTGGGGTCACTGCCAGCTCCAGTCAATAACAGAATCAATGTACGGTCTCAATAAGAAGATAAACTACATTAATTACAGCACATTTAGCTGCTGTGTTCTGGTGTTTCCACAGTAAATTCTCATTTGGTGCCTTTTCCTCCGTGTTTTCCTCTCTGAGCTGCCCGACAGTCATAAAGAAAACCTGTTTTCCTGCTTCATGCTTCTCTCCCGCCGTCGTTTCCTCCCTGACCTCTGACCTCGGCAGGACGAGGCCACAATGGATCTATAATAAGGTTTCCTCGTCCTGCCTCCAGATTTAACAGCAGACCTGAACAAGCAGCTTCCTGCCGTTCCTCAGCTGCTCTTCTGTTAGTCCTCATCTTCTCATAGCATCTTGTGCTTCAGACTGCAGATATATGACCTTAAACACCTTCACTGTAGAAATAAACTGCATTTACTCATATATATCCATTAGAAGCGAGAAACGTCAAAAATAAAGCCAACTAGACTTTATTTTGAATCATATGTGGATGTATTTCTGGTTTATTGTCAGCTGTAAAACTAGTGTTGTGATGAGAATTCTTAGTTTTCTGTAAGTTCTACAGCTGAACGCTTTTAAACTGTTTACAATAATAAACTGTTTAAATTATTACATTAATACTGTAGAGATACAGAAAGGTTTTGGAAGCGACGAGCATTTTACTGTAAACTTTACTTTATCTCCCACAACTTCTCCACCATCTCCAACTTCATATCTATATCTCTTACTTCATCTCCTCCATCTTCTACTTTATCTCCTTCATAATCTTCTCTACCATCAGCTCCTCCTTCTTTTCTCTCCTCCATCTCATCCTTCTCTATCTCCTACATCATCTCCTCCTTCATCTTCTCCATCATCAGCTCCTCCGTCATCATCTCCTCCATTATTTTCTCCTTCATTTTCTCCATCACGTTTATCTCCTCCATCATCTTCTCCATCATCTCCTCCTACATCCCCTCCATCTCATCCTTCTCTGTCTCCTTCATCTCCTCAATCACCTTCATTGCTTCCTCCATCTCATCTTTTCCATCTCCTCCTCTTCTATCTCCTCTTTAATCTACTCAATCTCCTACTTCAACTTCTCCTCCTCCATCTCCTCCTCTTTCTCCTCCTAGATCTCCTCCTCCATTATCTTTTCCTCCTCCATCTCCTCCTCCTTCTCCTCTGAGCAGCAGCAGCTGATAGTGATTAGTTTGTTCCATAACAGCAGCTTTCAGCAGAGCAGGGAGCGTTAGAGGAGGAACGTTCTCCCAACGCTCAGCAGAAACATGAACACACCCTCTGTGTGTGTGTGGTGTGTGTGTTTACCCCTCAGTGTGTTGACAGTGGACACACAGCTGTGCAGCAGTGTGTGTCTGTGTACACACTGGCTTGTGTATACCATCATAGAGTCTCAGCAATAATATCCTCACTGGCAGCTTTACCTCCTTTACTGTACACTGTAAAAACATTATGTAAAAAATATTCTGTAATAAAATATTCTACAAAAAATATTTTGCCAAAAATATTCTATAAAAAATACTATTAAAAAATTCTGCATAAAATATGTAAAAATATTCTATAAAAACCATTCGACAAAAAACGTGTAAAAATATTCTATAAAGGATTTTCTACAAAAAATATTCTGCCAAAAATATTTTGTAAAAAATATTCTATAAAAAACATTCTGTAAAAACACATTCTGCAAAAAAAATTAATTAGAATCTATTAGAAAATGAATACTTTTTACAGTGCACTACTTTATTTGTAACTGAGGAATAAAGAACAAAAGCAGATTATCTTGGTTCCATCTTATAAACGTTCCCTGCTGGGAGGACCTGGAGTCCAGAGGGATTGTGGGCAATGAAGTCCTGCTAGTTAAAACCTTCATTCTGTTTATTTCCAGTGTTTCCGTCGGATCTGGTTCCTGTGACCAAGCAGCAGACTGTTTGTTCTGACCCACTTATTCTCTTTACTTTCACTCTCAGAAACAGATTTATCCTCTGGGAAAGGACAGAAAACGACGATGGAGGAGGAGGAGGAAGGAGTGCACGAATGAAAGAGACAAACGAAGGAAAGGAAAGGAAAGTGTGGAGGCAGAGATGAGATTAGCTCCAGTCAGCAGCCAGGAATCCCAGATATGTGCTCTGTGTGTGTTTAAGCTGCTTCGTCACTGCAAACCCAGCAGCTCCGGGTGGATTTAGAGCTCCGATCTGCTGCACAGTTTATCAAAAAACAACTCCACACTGCTCCAAGTTTCCACTGCAGCAGGTTTCAAGGTTCTGTCTGCTACTAAATGTTTCTGAGAAGGTCAGCAAACCACCGACTCTGTTCCTCCAATCAGCAATAAAACAGAACAACTACTGACTCCAAGAAATGCAGAAAAAACATTTAGAAATGAAACTACACATCAGTTTTGTCAGTCATTACCTGAAAGATTTAAAACACCTCATTTACCGACTAAGACATTTAACAGTATTTTCAGGAATTGTTGATGTAATAATGTATTGACTTAATATTTTGTGTGATTTCAACTGAAATTTGCAGGTTTTGTTTACAAGATTTACATTTTTTGTAGTTCAAATACAGAATTTAAAATAAAAAAATGTCGATTTATAAGCCTGCATTTATCATTAATGAAGTAAATGACACAAAAATTCCTTTTAAATAATGTGAAAATCTAATACGTTTTTAATAATCAACATAAAAACTTGTATTTCTGTTGCCAATCATTAAATAGCTAAAAATCCCTTTGATTGTAGAGGAAATGTTTAGGTTTTTTGATAAAATTCCATCAAAATTTGTCTGAACTCTAAAAAAATTGATGCAAACTATTAATTTGTTTTATTTCTGTTGAGCTCAAACATGATTTTTAGATTATAAAAAGTCATTCAAGGATCTTTTTTCCAACACAAACATAGTTTTAATGAGTTGTGTTGACATAATAATGCTGCATCAATTTAATATTTTGTGTGATTTAAATTCTAATTTTCTGATTTTGTTTTCAAGATTTTATTTTTTTTTGTTCAAATACACAATTAAAAAAAAAAGTGCAAATTGTCAACTTAAAGATTTGCATTTGTCATTAATGAATCAACCTAAAAACTGGCATTTCTACTGCCAAACATTAAATAATTAAAAATCCCTTTGATTCCAGAGGGAATGTTTAGAGTTTTGTTTACATTTTTTTTTCTCTAAAAAATTGATGCAAACTGTTAATTTGTTGTATTTTTGCTGAGCTCAAACATGATTTTTGAGTGTAAAAAGGAATTTATGGACCTTTTCCCATGACAAACATATTTTTAATGAGTTGTGCTGACAACTTAATATTTTATGTGATTTAAACTGAAATCTCTGCATTAGCTGACTTTAAACTAAACTCATGTTCATGAAACTGACTAGATAATTGAATTTTTCTTCACTTTCAGTTCAGGATTTGCAGTTAATTAACAAATCTTTGGATGAAAGAGGAAAATCGGACTCCTTCGACCTACAAAATGTCATCAGAAGTTGTCAAACTGCTGCTTTATTGCGTCCAGATGTTGCGTTTTATGGTTTTGCTGCTTTATAATTCAGATTTTCTGACATTATTTAAGGTAAAACACTCACGTATCGCCTCAGCTTCTTCTCTGGAGGTGACTTTCTCAGCCAGCCTTCACACACCACGTCCCCTGCTGCACTCATCCTCACAATCGATCAATCAATCGATCAGTTGATCAGCTGTGGGGCAGGTAATCCTCCAATCAGGATCCCCCAGACTCGACCAATCAAGTGTGGAACGGGTGGGTTTAAATGGATCTGTGATCTCTGAATGGATCCGGTGATTCCAGTGTGCCGTGGAGGAGTCACTCCTCTCTCTGAGTCTGGAGATAACGGAGCACAAAGCCCTGGACATTCCTTCCCTCCTCACTCCTCCCACCGCTGGGCTGAACAGGAAACTCCCCCTGTGGATATTCTCATGCTGCAAAAGACACGCTGTTCTCTGGAAACTGTGGAGAGAAAAAAAAGGAGCAACAACAATGATCCCAACAGAGCAGCAGCAGTCAGACTGAAGCTATATGCAGCAGTTTTACCTCCACAATGTGAATATTTTCACAGTTACAGACCCTAAAAGTACATAAGGGTGGTTGAAATTTCACTCTGATGATGTGATGAGGCTCAAAATGATGGAAAAAGTCCATTTTAATTTAATTTCTGAGCCTCATCACTTCATCAGACAGATATATGACATTTTCAAGGCTAAAAACACATCTGAGTTCTGATAAAAACTGCAACTAGATCTGTTTTACATCCACTTCAGGTGTCACAATCTAAACGCTGAATCTGTTTTTTTGTTCATTTTCTCTATAACCAACATTGAGCATCAATTTTATGGGATGTATCCTAGTTTGAACAGAAAAATAATATATGAGCTTTGAAAGTTTACCCAGAATGCACTGTCTAAAAAGACAAAAACTTCTCCAAAGTGACTCAAGATTTGTCCAAAAGGATCCAAAACCTGACCAAGCTGACTAAACTTTGGTCCAAATTTGTCCATAATTACACAAAATGTGTCTAACATTACAAAAACATCTCAAGAAATGACTCCAAATTTGTCCACAATGACTCAGTTCTTGTCCATAATGACAAAAAACATCTCTAAAATATATCCAAAATGATCAAAAGGTTCTTTAAATGACTCAAGTGCAGAAGAGTATTCAAGAAAATGTAAATATTGGAAAATTATTTTAAGTTTTTCCTCAACCAAATTAGTCAAAATGACCCAAAACTTGTCCAAGCTGACTAAACTTGAGTCCAAATTTGTCCAAAATTACTCACAATTTGTTGAACATGACAAAAACTTTACAGTGTAAATTTACAGTGTAACAGCAGCAAATAGAACAGTCTGAATAAAAAAGAGAGCAGCACACAATGCACACAGTGCATACATATAAATATTTATATAATAATTGAGGGAAACTGTGATACATCCCATAATAATGATGCTCAGAGTTGCTACATTTCTCATGATGCATTGCAGAATAAAACTCTCAGAAAAAACTTCTCTGTCAAGAAAAATCGACTGAAATTTCCTGACATTTATTTGGAATAAAGTTGAGCTTCAGTGGTGAGTGAACATTAAAGTCTAATGCTGACATCTAGTGGACAGTTTTAATCACTACAAGTTTAAACAAATTAAATGACTGATCAATTATTGAAGTAAAACAAATGTTTTAGCTAAAATTACTCAGCTAAAAATATTTTTTAAAGTTATTTACTGCTCCTTGAGATAAAAATGAAATGAAATAATTATATATAAGTCTTTTAAAAATGTTCATTTTTAACTGCTATTTTACAGATTTTTGCTATTTTATTAATTAAAGATGTTAAGTAAAATCTGAGAAAAAAAAGATTTAAAAAAAACAAAACAAGAAAAAGCATGGAAAAATTGTAAATAATTTTGGCATCAAAAATCTTTATTTTTACAAATAGTAATTTGTTCTTTTATAATGTTTGAGCGAGATCTAATGTATTTAAATCAGCTAAAAATGTTTTTAAAAAAGGGTATTTGCTGTTCCTTGAAATAAAAATGAAATTAGATAATTATAGGATGTTAAAAAAAAGAGGTCAATCATTTTTTGATCTGCCATTGTGTATTAACTGTAAAAAAAAAATTAAAAAGGCAAAAATTGTCAAATATATCCACATCAGGAATCTGTTTTCTATAAATAGTAATTAGTTCCTTTACATTGTTTAGAAGTAAAATTAACAAAATATGCTTTTTTCCAGATATTAGCTGTTATTTGAAATGAAAATGATGCATATTAAGGATCGAAAAATGTTCATTTTTTAACTGCTATTTTACAGACTTTTGCTTTTCTGATTGGAAAACAAAAAAAACTAGAAAAAAAGAAGCCAAAACTGCAAATAATGTTGGCATCAAAAAATTTTTTCCTCTCAAACAGTAATTTGTTCTTTTGTAATGCTTGAGCTAAAATTACTGGATTTAAATCAGCTAAAAATATATATTTGAAAAGATATTTGCTGCTCCTTGAAATGAAAATGATCTATGTTACAGGCATGGCAGCAGCAAATTTTGATTTCAGCTGAAAATGCTTGGTATGCAATCTTCAGGGGGGCTTGAAGCCGAAAGGTTTTCAGTAAAATAGAGGTGATTTAGAATGAAAAACATGCATAGATTTACAGAAGACTAGATTGTAATGAATAAGTTAATTCAATGAAAAGTTAACTTACTTTTTCTTCAATGTTGTCTCACTGCATTTAGTCCTACAATTTTTACAGTTCTATAGATCTTTTAACACTATTTACACTGGAGTTCTACACTGGTCACAAAGTCACTTCTAATGTCACATTTTCCTCTATGGAGTCAGCTGTGTCAGTTTTTTTTTTTTTAACATTTCCAGAACACTCTTTAAACACCATCAGGGATTCATTTTGCCCTGAGTCATGAGTCAAATACCCAATGTTTTGTTAAATGACTCAAATGACATTTCTCTCAAGCCAATTCCATCGGAACTTGTTTTTGACACTTTTATCTATTTCTAGCACCGATGACTCTTGATCTTTTGATAAAAACCTCAGGATTCCACCGAAAACGATCCCAACAGCTCAAAATTCCAACACGAACATGCCGCCATGAATTGTAACAAAAGAATGCATCGAGCAGTTTGATTGGTCCAATCGTTGGCAGCTAACCAATTTCGACCAATCGCAAGGCCTTTTACAATGCAGCAGGAGCTAGACTGGTTCTTTTGTTTTGCAGTCTGTCAGATGTAAAGGTGTTCAGTGAAGAGTTGGGTATTTAGTCTTTTCCTAAAGACTGAGAGACACTCTGCAGATCGAACAGAGTTTGGTAACTCGTTCCACCATCGAGGAACCACAGAGAAGAAGAGTCTAGCTATAGACTGGCCTTGTTGTGGTGGTCGGACCAAGAGCCTTTTGATGGCCGAGCGTAGTGAGCTGGAGGGAGTGTAGACCTGAATAAGAGTTCAGCGGGCAGCAACTGGAAGCCAGTGAAGCGATCTGAACAGTGGGGTGACATGCTTTTTTTGGCTGGTTGAAAACCAGACGCTTTGCTGTATTCCAGATCGTCTGCAGAGATTTGACGATGCGTGTCGGGAGAGCCTGTACCAGGAGTTGTGCTGCATGCTCAGACAGCAATGGTCTGATCTTCCTGATGTTGTACAGGACGAATCGACACGACCGAGCAACAGAGGCCACATGAGCCTTAAAGGTTAGCTGGTCATCGATCATGACACCCAGGTTTCTGGCAGACTTTGTGGGTTTCAGTTGGGTTGATTCAAGCTGGATGTTGATTTCCTGTTGTATAGAGGGACTGGCTGGAATGACAAGGAGCTCAGTCTTGGAGAAGTTTAGTTGAAGGTGGGGTTTTTTTTGTCATCCATGCTGAGATATCTGCAAGTCATGATGAGACTGGGGGAGAGACCATGTGATTGTCTGGGGGGAACATGGTGAAAATATGGGTATCATCAGCATAGCAATGACATGAGAAACCATGGGGGTGGATTATTGCACCAAGTGGGGTTGCATATATTGAGAAGAGGAGGGGATCGAGCACTGACCCTCGAGGAACCCCTGTGGATAGGCTGTCCAGTTCAGGCACTTCTCCCCTCCAAGATACTCTGAAGTATGTTCTTGAGAGGTAGGACATGTACCAACAGAGGGCTGATCCTGAGATGCTGGGTACAGAGAGTATGGACAGGTATACAACTAAGACCTGGGAGCTCAGTATAAAAGCTTGGTTTGTATTTCATTCTGGTGTACAGTGGATGCTGCAACAAGAATTTATGCGGTTTAACCAAAAACTGAACAAAAGACATGACAAAATACATTATACATTATAGGGCAGCATTTCTGCAACAACATTAATATTTTAAAAAAAAAGATCTCTCACATGTGCAATATGTATAATTCTGAATCCGTCCAAAATTGCATAAAATCGGTGAGTCTTGGAATACGAATACAACGTGTTGAACAGGAGATAAGGAGAATGAAGATCGAATAGAAGACACATAATGGCATCATGGTATCTGTTGATGTGTAAAAGTAATGGCTGGTGTCTAAAAATGGTTTCACTGCAGACAGATTTACAGTAACACAGTGACTCAAATATCATGATACTTTGCCTGATATGTTACATAAACAAAGATGCTGGAGTGAATCTTGTCCAGTGAAACCCAGAAAACTTCCCAGTGTCTTATTTTAACTACATCAAGAGGAATTTACTGTGTCCACTGTCATTGTGGTGTGTGTGTGTGTGTGTGTGTGTGTGTGTGTGTGTGTGTGTGCAGCTGTGCTGAGGGTAAATAAACAGAGGGAATCTCATCTGCTTGTCTCATTCCTGTCACTGAGTGGGACTGATGTGTGTGAAGGAATCAGGGTGGATTTAACTCTCTTTGTTCTTGTTGTCACCAGTTAACAGCTTGGTCTGTGGCTCAGTGTTTCACATGTGCCCTTCTCTAGCTCTGTGTGTGTGTCATATGTGTGTGTGTGTGTGCATGTGTGAGAGAGACACTGGAGAAGGTTAGTGAACACAGTGAAACAGAAATGTGTAGTGTATGTGTGTTTGTCTGCGTACATTGCTTGTTGAGTGGTTTTATGTGAGGGTTTTAAAGTCATGTTTGTGGTTTTCCCTGGACATAAACCTGTCAGAGCCATCAAGGAGGAGTTTCACAGGATTGCAGATGAATGATGTAGAGATCTGTTAAATTAATTTTACATCATATTCTGTTAATGACATTATGTTGTAATGTCAGGTTGGGATTAGTAATTTTAATTTCTTTTAGGATTTCTTAGTGTGACTGGCTGCATAGATGGCAGACACATCCCCATCACAGTTGCCTCACATAATGAAGCTGATGATGTGAATAGGAAGTGCATTCGCAGCATAAATGTGCAGGTAGGCTGCAGGTAGATTGACTACAGTTTGAACATGTTAAAGGCTGCATTGTAGTTCAACATGTGTTATTTTCTGCACCGTCAAGATCATATGTGATGCTGCATATATTATTTCTAATGTGGAGGTCAAGTGGCCTGGTTTTGTTCATGACATGAGGATTTATGATGAGTTGAACCTGAGCAACAGACTACAATGTGATAAGCAGTGTAAAGATTTTAACAATATAATTGACTTGTCTACGTCCTTCAATATATTCTAATGTATCCAGTGTACATTACAGGAGAGTTTGATGGCCTTCTGCTGGGTGATAGAGGTTACCATGTCAAGCCAGAGTGATGATCTTCTACCTTGACCCCCAACAGAACTTCAACCAGGCTCATTGTAGGACCAGAGCACAGGTGCAGATGATCATAGGCTTGGTGAAAGCCCATTTATAGTGTATATGTCACCTCAGGGTCACTGTTGGGAGGGTCTGTGATATTCTTGTCATGTGTTGTTTTTCCTTGTATTGCTGCAATTAGAGGAGAGCAAGACCTTGCTCTTTAATTTGAAGATGTAGGTGATGACCGTTTTCTTTATTTCATCCAAATGAATGAGCTAGTCTGGTTTGTTTTTCGATAGTTTACATAATTAAAGCATGCATGTGAACATGCAGTTATGTCTAAGTTGTGGTGCAGTGTTTGCATTTTTAGATCTGGCCTTGTAATATGGTGGTTGAAGTGTTGCATATATGTATTTGTGTGATTTATTTTCAGCAAGTGGTTTGTAAATTTATTGTGGAGATGGTGGCCAGATAGATAGATAGATAGATAGATAGATAGATAGATAGATAGATAGATAGATAGATAGATAGATAGATAGATAGATAGATAGATAGATAGATAGATAGATAGATAGATAGATAGATAGATAGATAGATAGATAGATAGATAGATAGATAGATAGATAGATAGATAGATAGATAGATAGATAGATAGATAGATAGATAGATAGATAGATAGATAGATAGATAGATAGATAGATAGATAGATAGATAGATAGATAGATAGATAGATAGATAGATAGATAGATAGATAGATAGATAGATAGATAGATAGATAGATAGATAGATAGATAGATAGATAGATAGATAGATAGATAGATAGATAGATAGATAGATAGATAGATAGATAGATAGATAGATAGATAGATAGATAGATAGATAGATAGATAGATAGATAGATAGATAGATAGATAGATAGATAGATAGATAGATAGATAGATAGATAGATAGATAGATAGATAGATAGATAGATAGATAGATAGATAGATAGATAGATAGATAGATAGATAGATAGATAGATAGATAGATAGATAGATAGATAGATAGATAGATAGATAGATAGATAGATAGATAGATAGATAGATAGATAGATAGATAGATAGATAGATAGATAGATAGATAGATAGATAGATAGATAGATAGATAGATAGATATAGATAGATAGATAGATAGATAGATAGATAGATAGATAGATAGATAGATAGATAGATAGATAGATAGATAGATAGATAGATAGATAGATAGATAGATAGATAGATAGATAGATAGATAGATAGATAGATAGATAGATAGATAGATAGATAGATAGATAGATAGATAGATAGATAGATAGATAGATAGATAGATAGATAGATAGATAGATAGATAGATAGATAGATAGATAGATGATAGATAGATAGATAGATAGATAGAAGATAGATAGATAGATAGATAGATAGATAGATAGATAGATAGATAGATAGATAGATAGATAGATAGATAGATAGATAGATAGATAGATAGATAGATAGATAGATAGATAGATAGATAGATAGATAGATAGATAGATAGATAGATAGATAGATAGATAGATAGATAATAGATAGATAGATAGATAGATAGATAGATAGATAGATAGATAGATAGATAGATAGATAGATAGATAGATAGATAGATAGATAGATAGATAGATAGATAGATAGATAGATAGATAGATAGATAGATAGATAGATAGATAGATAGATAGTGCACAGCCCGGTGACTAGTTACTTAAAATTCAGTCAAAGGTTCCAGGTCCCCAGCCTGTACAAGAAAAGACTCAAACATAGTGGATGCAATGACATGACCAGAATTTTCACCACTGCATACTTACTTAAAATTCAGTCAAAGGTTCCAGGTCCCCAGCCTGTAGAGGACAAGACTCAACAAACACAGTGGATGCAATGAAATGACCAGAATTTGTCTTTCTGTCTATCCAGTGATAGATACATCTTACCTGTTTGCCACATACACTTCTCTCCCACAGAACTGCACCTGAAAGAAATAACACACAGGAATAACCTGAACCAAACCACACAGCAATGTACTCACAAAAACCAGGCAAAAACTGAGCTAAAGGCTAGGCAGGCTAGGAGAACCCAGAAGCTAGTGGGGAAACAAAACTGGCAAACTGAAGAGCATCCAAAAACAGACAAGAGTTGAACAGACTCCACAAGAGTGAAATCCAGGACAGCAAAATCAGTTGAGTCAAAGAGGCTGAAGCTTACCAGAGGTAGAAGGCTTGGTGGGGAGATCCACAATCCAGGAGTGCAGCAGAAGCCATGGAGGGATGTGAGCCGATGACTCGGCGATAAGTGACTGGAAGCTCAGAGCTTAAATACTGGAGGTGAGGTACAGAAAGTCAATGGAGTGACCTAATTACTGCAGGTGACACTCATTACAGTAATCAGCAAAGACAGAACAGTCAATGGAGTGACCTAATTACTGCAGGTTACACTCATTACAGTAATCAGCAAATAGAGTTCAGGCAGGTGAAGCAACTTGACTGTCTATCATCTCTACCTCTTGTCTCTCCTCGTCCCTGTCTCTGCTCTCCCTGCTTCACCTGTCTGCACTCAGCTGATTACTGCAGGTGACTCACATTGCAGTAATCAGCTCATCTGCCCTCAATATCACCTGCTCACTATTTAAACTCTGCTCAGTCAGTGTTTGCCTGTTTGACCGTGAACTACTGGACACCTGCTTCCCTCCAGGCTCAGATCCCTGCAAAGACTCACATGGCTTCACATGCTCTGCTCCCTCATGGACTCCTTTTTCCCTGACCCTTTTTCTCTGTTTTGTGAGTACCTCTCCTTCATTTATTTTTGTTAATCCAGTTTCGTATTGGTTGACTTCCGTTTCTGTACTCATAGTGTTTGCTGGGTTTTGAATAGTTAGGTTTAGTTTTGTTTCCCCAGTTCAGCTCTCCATTTATGTATTAGTTTAGTTAACTTTTTAAATGAAACTCTTTCCATTATTCACCTGTCTGGAAGTCTCTCTGTGTCTGTGCCTGCGTTGTCCAACTCAGGGCCCAAACCGTCCCTTAAATGACTCTGGGTCTGTTTCACGAAGCAGGTTCAACAAACTCTGTGTAACCCTGAACTCTGAGTTGATCTACTCTGATACGAAACTCTGAGTTTTCGGTTTAACAACGGCTGATTTGAGTTGGTTAATCAAGTCAGAGTAGTTTCACCGAGTGCACCGCAACTATAAAAAGACAGCATCAATGGAACCCCGATTCGATAAGTCACCATGGCAACGGGGAAGTGGACAGCTACGTTTTTTTACACCACTTGAATTGGACATCTTAATGCGTTCATATGGCGACTTCAAACACGTTTTTAGAAAGAAGTGCAGCACCGCTGCGGCTGCAAAAGAGAGGAAGACTGCGTCGGAGAACATTGCTGCCCGAGTCAATGCGTTAGTTTAAATCACAATAATATTACAGGAAAACTGTTTAATAGCACCCTATTCTGTTATTTCATTTAGGTGCAATCCTGCGGGGGAGAAGCGCATGTGGCAGCAGCTGAAGATGAAATATAAGAACATTGTTCAAACAGGTAAGAAGTCGGCATAATCTCATGGAGCTACCTCATTTTGATCATGTTTTACATTGTAAAGTAGCTTAATTATTAAGTGGCTGTTTGACTGTGCAGTGGTTTTATCCCACACATAGCCTAAATGTCTGCATCCATATCATGTTCTGTCAAACAATTAAGCCTATTTAAACTAACACTGACTTCTACTCAACCAACAGAAAGAAAGCAGATGCCTGTAAAAAGGGAGGTGGCCCAGGACCACCACCTGTAACGGAGGCAGAGGAGCTGGTCCTAAGCCAGAATTTCTGTTCAAGAATCCCTTTCGACGTGAGAAGCCTGCTCCACCTCCGTCAATGGAGCCCCCGGCTCCCCTGCCTCCTCTCCACCACCAGCTTCGACACCAGTACCAGCTCGGACACCAACACTGTCAACATCAACCTCTAGCACGTAACAACAAAGTCTTATCACTGATAAGACACGGTAAACAGAGAGCATGGTTGATTTTTGCATTATTATTATTATTACTACAGGTGTAAATTCCTGCAAGCATGATCACAACAGCGAGACCAATGACCAAGAATTCAGACAGGTGTAAATGCTAACTGTGCAGCAGCCAGCTCAGGTAGGACAGAAACAGACTACAGCCTATAGTATGGACTGCAGAAAACATCATCAGAGACCCCACTCACCCTGGACATTAAACTGTCTCCCCTCTGGCAGGCGCTACAGATCCCTGTACACAGAAATCACCAGACACAAAAACAGTTTCTTCCCCACTGCCATCACTGTAATAACCAGCTGAGCCATTCCTACACCCCTGTACAATAGTCAGTATTCCAATGGACATGTACAGCATTTTTTTCACCATGAACAGCATTCTCTGCTTTTGCACTACTGTGTTTATAGCAATTATCATTTTGCTAATGTGTTTATTCCAGTCTAGCTGTAAATTTCTGTAGATATTGTTTTATTTAATTTTGCTATTTCATTTTTCTTCCTGTTCCTCTTTCTATAGTTTGTTTATTTTTTATTATTCTCTTCCATATTCCTAGTGTGACACCAACAGCCAAAAACAAATTCCTTGTATGTTGTGTACTTACTAAAGCTGATTCTGATCACTTTTCTGTCTTTGGTCTAGGCAAGAGGAAAAGGGGCCACAGAAAATTGGACCTTCCAAGCGTACTTGTGGAGATGCAGGCTGAGAAGGAGCGGAACCGTGCCCAGCATGATGAGAACATCTGGTTGCTCCTCAGCGAGGCAAGAGAGAATGAAGCGGCCTTGCAGCAGGAGGAGATGGTCCAGAATGCTGCCTTCAACCAGTCATTCCTGGGGGTGCTGGGGCAGCTGGGTAGGTAGTGCTGGGGCAGCTAGGTAGGTAGTGCTGGGGCAGCTGGTGCAGCCAGCGAGTCCACCTCCCAGAGACTTGAGATTTAGTTGCATATAGTTTTACTTTTAGCCCTCCGCTGTAGGACAGGCCCACCACAGTTTGTACTTTGCTGCTGACTAATAAACTATTTTGTGACTTATGTGATTGCATCATAACTTTTCATTTTGTCTGTTAAGACACTGGTAGGAAAAGAGTCAACAGTCTGAACCAAACAATTCTGTATCCCCTAATAATGCATTTATGTTTAATGGGATTTGACATGTTTTAACACAAACTCCTTTATGGTTCATAATTCCATTGACTGAATTACACCAAAGCAATACTGATTTATCAAACTGGAATATTCTTAAAAGCTGTTTTAATGTTTTGGTGCTTAATTTGTCATGTAGTCTTGCTAACCTTCACAAATAAACAATAGCATAGACACATCTGCAAAAGGTACAAAATGTTGTCAGAATTGCATTAAAGAAAACAATAGCAGTCTGGGGACAGAAAAACAGAAGTATAACGAGAAGAATAACTTAACTTCTGCATGACACGTACTGCATCAGAGCACCTGTACATCTCTGCCTCCTCCTCTACACCTTGTGCCACTGCAGGATCATGTGCTGCTGCTTCAGGTAAATCCCATGAAGTCTCATCACAGAGCATCTGAAACACATACACAGCATACATATTTTAATACCTAATAGCGATAAACTGCAGCCATTTCAGGGTCGTTCACAGGACTGATACATGATAGCTAGCGAACTAGCATTAGCTTACCCTCATATGTCGTCTCGTTCATATCCTCGTCTTCAGCTTGATGTTGCTGCATCGCCTCCCAAACTCTGCTGTGTGTCTCCTGAGTGTTTCGACTCTCTGCTCTCGGCTTTCTCCAACTCTTTTATTACTTTGAATCTGACAGAAAGCCACAGACCGAGCAGCAGGTGTACCATCGTCTCCGTTATGTTGCGTTTGTGTCGCACGCAAATGACGTTAAGGGACTTCCGGCTCGCTGCGCTATGACGACTCCACCCACGATGAGGCTATATGGAAAAACAACTAAACCCAGACGAGCCGAGTCAGATACAATAGTGGCGAACCGTACCGCGCCGAGTAGATGCTTGTGGAATCGCGGCTTTAGTCTGTTACGCTGCGGGAGAAACGCCGAGCGCTTCTCAAAAACCGGGAGCAAGAGTAACAAAAACAAACCTCACCTCCCCTAAAATTTTCTCAACGGATTTGGACGATTCACAGAAATGATCAATTTGAAAATTAAAACGGCGGATTTCCGCGGAACGGCGGAAAATTACCATGCCTGATGTTAAGGATTGAAAAGTTATAAATATTTGTAACTGCTATTTTACAAATGTTTGCTGTTTTTGTTCATTACAGATAACATTTAGTAAAATTAAAAATATTTTTAAAATTATATGTTTAATTAAGTCATTAATTCCAAAAACAGGCCAAAACTGTAAATAATGTCGACATCAGGATATAATACTTTTACAATGCGAAAAATGAAAACTAATTAATACTGCAATGATTTACTGATACTGTATTTGAATGAGGGACTAAATGCAGGATCTTATTGATACTGTGGATGCAGAGGTGTGTTCACAGGGTCTGTATGTTGTTTTATGAAGCGAGTCTTCATTTTAAACTCCTTGTTTATTTAATGCAAATGGATCATATTTGAATTCAGTGTGGTGGAGCAGAGCTGCAGTGTAGAGATAGTCATATAGAATCCACAGAGCAGAGACGCACAGACGGAGGAAGGTTAGTGCTCTTCTTGTTTTCTAACATCACCATCAGATGGAATAGAGTGGATGAACAGCACAGAAAAACTTCATGTTTGGGCTCTTGCCTAGTTAATATTGTACATAGACGTGTAATAGTAAATCAGTCGGGTAGCTCTTTAATTTGTCATGAATGCCGCCGATCTTCAGGGACCAGTAACACTCGGAGCTTTGTTGCAAATGTATGAGCAGTCCATTGATCTGGCCGTGTTTTCTGTCCACTTAATGATCGTCAGTCCAGTAGTTCATAACTCTACTACTGTCCACACAAACTCTGGAGAATAAAATTAATGACAGTTCCTTTCAGCCATTATGCTGCACTGCTGTATGCTGGTGGTTCAATCAGTCACTGGCTTCACTGGTCACCTGAACCGCACCCATAACCTCGTACAGCGCCCATAAAAACAACTCGCCCACTTTACAAGTTCTCCTCCTTATTGCTTTTCAACGTTGAATCATGGTCAGTTTAATTTGGCTTTTTGAAATATAAGAGTTTTTAAAAATACGCTTTAATTCTAAATTAACCATTTCTACAAATTGATGTCAATTCATTAGACATCTAAAATCTAAAATAAGTGATTGCAGTAGTCATCTCCTGCTGCCACCACCGTGCTTCACATCATGATGCTGTCACCACAGAGCTTCATCATAGGTGTCTTGGTGGCCTCCCTCACTGGACCTCCCAGATACAGGTGTCTTTATACTACAATCACTGAGACACATTCACGGCACTGAGATGATCTCCATTTCATTCAGTAACTATAATGTGTATTTTTAATTATTTGGCAATATTTTGTAGAAATATTTCTGCCAAAATTATACTGACCTTAATTCACTGTTGAAAAGTACTGAAAAGAGAAAACATTCAAGGGAGGACAGTCAATACTTTTTATAGGCGCTGTGTCATAGAAAACTTGAACTTTAACTCAACATTCTTCATGAAAACCTTTCCTCCATCAGCGCTTTCCAATGCTTCCTCACAAAACCAGACTCCATCATCATGACATCATTCTTTATCCCCAACATCCTCCTCCTCCTCCCTCTCTGCATCTTCATCCTCCATCATGGTCTCCAACAGTGGAGGAAAAAGTCCTCCACCTCCTCACCGATGAGTCACTCCGACAGCTTCACCTACCACATGGTCACTATGGAGCTGATTAGTGTCCTTGGGGTTATCATAAGCTGTTGTGGTGTCTTCTGCAATCGATTAATCATATTTCTGGTGGGATTTGTTCTCTTTTCTTTCACCTGGTATGGACAGACATTCTTCCACGTCCTGACCTGTGTGGAGCGCTACCTGGCTGTGGTTCATCCCATCATCTACCTGAGCCTGAGAACAGAGAGAGGAATCAGAATCAGGAACATCAGCATCAGCTGTGTCTGGATGCTTTGCTGTACAGGGATGGATTTGGTGATAATGGAAAAATTTAACGTCATGGATTTGTGCCAACTGATATTATCTTTAACCATCGTCTCCTTCTGCAGCGTTTCTGTTCTCTGTGTTCTGATTGGTCCAGGTCCAGGGGAACAGGGTGGGGGCAGGAAGAGGGTTGACCAATCAAAGCAGAGGGCATTCTATACCATTATGGTCATACTGGGAGTGCTGGTTTTGAGGTTTGCTGGGAGTCTGGTTCGGTCTGCGTTGCAAGTGTCAGGAGGCCTTGATTGTACCCTAATGGCATGTGAGGCGTGGATTAATCTGCCCAGCAGTCTGGTGTTACCGCTGCTGTTTCTACACCGAGCAGGAAAACTGGGGTGTCCAGTGACGATAAAATAACAGCAGATACGATAAAATAATTACACAGAGAGTGAGATATACACCAGTTAGGCACAACATTATGACCACTGACAGGTGAAGTAATGCAACGTATTGCTGGGAAATCTTGAGTCCTGACATTCATGTGGATGTTTGATATCTGCCACCCACCTAAACACTGCAGGTCAAGCAACCCCCCCAAGGCAACGGCAGTGTTTGATGCCACCCTCAGCAGGACAATGCACCCCGACAAACCGCAAAAACTGTTAAGGTGTTCACCCGGCTTCCACACTCCCCAAATTCAAACCTTAATGAGCATCCGTAGGATGTGTCGGGATAAGCCTGATCTAGGTAGGTCCCACCCTGCAACCCACAGGACCCACAGAATCCATTCCCAGAGCTCCTGGTTCCATGCCCCACTGGGTCAGAGGAGTTTCAGCAGCATAAAGGGACCAACACAATGCTAGGCAGGTGGTCAGAATGTTAGGCCTGATTGGTGTGTATATATAAACTGGTCTGGCATCACAATCTTCCTGTCTCATTAGAAAAATGCAAACTGACCTCGGCCTGGTCATTTCAACTACAGTGATCTTCTTTTTTAGACAAATGGTTTTATCTGTAATCCTGAGTTTGTTCTTTTCTGCAGCAGAATAAAAGGCAGTAAGTGGTTCTTAGTGTTGTTTAATAAAATGGGTGTATTTCATAGAGTGTGAAGGCAATAACAGTCCCAGGAATATTTCCATATTTCCATGACATTCCTGAAGCTGGTGAGAACTCTGAGACTGAACCAAGCAGTAAATGAGCTCTAAAGCCAAAACATCAACATGGAAATTTGACCATATTTCCTACATGCTGATGTTCAGCAAATGTGATATTTACCGTCATGTAGTGTACCTTCCTCCCAAATCCTGCCTACACTCGTATATCTGCACATATCAAATACTTTCTTTGTGCTAATTTGCTTTTGATCTCTCTTTGTAATGTAAAGATAACAATGTCATAATTTGGGATTCTTTATACAAGGTTATACAAACGTATTTGTTTGTTGTGTCCTTCTGGTGACTAGTAAGGTTGTTTCTCCTTCATTTGCATGCCTTTGACATCAGTTTCCGTTAAATAGCACATGAGATCTGTTACGTTACTTTTACTTCAGTGAATAAATAAATCTGACTAAACGACGACAAGATTCGGTTGGAATGGATTTATTTACAGAACCTTTTTATTTAAACCGCTTTGAGCAAAGAAAATTCAGCTGTATATATATATATATATATATATATATATATATATATATATATATATATATGAACACCATAGTATACGTAGTAGATAGAATTCAAATGTGTCGAGAAAGTTTGTGTATTCAAATCAGTCCTAAACGCTGTACTTTGTTTGTATAGTTGTTATTTTAATCACACCTGCTGTGACTACGGTTTGGGTGATGCTGCACAATATCAGTCACTAGCATTGCTGGCATATTTTTAGGGGAACATGATGATGCTGAGGCTCTATACACCGTTTAAATCAAGCAAAGTTTATATTTAAAAAACACCTTCAAAGCAAGTTCCAGAACTGTTTCATCTGGATTATTCAGTGAAGCAGAAGCAACACAGCAGGTTTTATGTGATTTAAAACAGGAAACTGATTTCAAAGACAAACCACAACTGAAATAAATAGTAAATAACATGATGAGCCAGCAGAATAAGAACTATAAAAGGTCAAAGAACCACAATCCCACCATGTTTTAATATGGGATCATCACTGCTTTGAAACATTTCTGAACATACAGATTTTCTCATCTGTGACAGGATTTTAGTGAATGTAGGCTTGATGTTCTTTGAATGTTGTTCTTACAGCACCCAGATTTTCCTGCTCAGCGTAGAAACAGCAGCTATAACCTGACTACTAGACAGATTAATCCAGGCTTCACATGATGCCTGTCCATTCCAGGTGAAAAACAAAAGGGAAAAAAACATGCTAATAATATAAATGAAGTATCCACAACAGCAGAGGATGAACCAAAATATTGTAATCAGCTCCATGGAGACCATGTGGTAGGTGAATCTGTTGGAGGGACTCATCGTGAGGGGGTGGAGGATTTTTCCTCCACCTTTGGAGACCGTGGTGGAGGATGATGATGGTGATCATGTATGTGGTGAAGGTCTGGAGATAATGAGTAAGGGGGAATCTGGTCGCAAATATGTTTTAAAAAAACAAAAGACCTGAACTTTTGAAAGTTATGTTTACAGTTTCTTGTGCTGCCTTAACCCCTAGATGCTCCAGTGATTGGATCCTACACTCTTCCATAAGTGGGTCAAAGATGACCCATATAACAATCAATGTGGGCTTTTTTGCCATTTTTTGTCATTTTGGTTAAGAATAATAATTTGAGTTATTGTTTGCATTATATTTTTGTCCACACAAGAATGATGTCATATTTGAAATATGTTTATTTTTCACTTTATAATAGACTTCGAACACTTTGATGATTGAAAAATAAGAATATTACACAGAACAGCAATAGAAAAATGTCAACATCCATTTTGTTGGCATTTTTCCACTCTTTTCCTCCAACTGTTGCTGCTCTTCGTCCCTCCAAGTTTGTACATCGCTTCTTATACAATATTATCAGCGATAAAGAGCTTGGGGTACTAATACAAATATTACAATTTCTTTAAAAGTTAACTTGAAAAAATGGAATGACATCAAACACATGTTTTCTGAGGAATAGCCTGAATATGAAATGATAATAACTTTTCAAAGATATTGCAAGAAAACGACCCACTGATGCATCTAAGGGTTAACAAAGTGAACAAAAAAAAATTAATGAATGAAATGCTGACATTTTAAAGTAATAAATATCGACTCATTCTTTAGGTTTAACTGAAGTGACAGGAAATGGAAGACGTCTTAGAGTGATTTAGTCCGACACATCAACAAAGTTGGAGGGTTCTAGTGATTTTGGGGAAAGAAATGCATCAACAGTACAGTGTCCAAACATTAAGGTTTTTCTTTGCATTTCAGTCGTCCTCACTATTGTGCATCTAAAATGATAAAGTGAAAAATAAAAACACCAACCTCCCCAGTGTTTGTTTCTGAGCCTCTTCCCTCGATGGACTCTGAAGATTTAATCCCCATTTTCCAGACTGACCTTGTGTTGCAGTCTGTCTCTCTAAACTCAATTCATTGTCATTGACTGTAAATGTCATTATCTCACAAAAACAGCGGCTACAAGCAAATAAATGTGTCTACAAGAAGATTCAAACAAACTACAGAACACAAAGTGACCTTGCTTACATGAATCAACTAAACACGATGTAAACTAACGCTGATTTGGAGTCAGCGCTGAATCACTGTAGGGAATTACTGACACTCAAACTATTGATGCAGAGGAGGGCTGCATAGTTTAGGGATGTCTTCAGCCAAAACCTAAAGTCAGATCAGATGACTTGAAGTGTGTATTATCCAGGAACAGTGCATCAGATTGAGACTCGCTATCAGCAAACACTGAACATTAAAGCACTCAGATCAGAGCAATAACAACTCGACATCTAAAGTTTGCTGTTCAGTCTTCACAGGTTCTAGTTGTGGATGTGATCATTCAGTAGCTGCTCATTTATCAGATTATTTGACAGTCAGTTCGTCAGAGTCGGTGTGTTTATTTAATGCAAATAAATCAGATTTGCATTTAACCTGGAAAGACAGATTGCAGTGCATTATATTTGGATCAGATCCTCAGAGCAGAGACACACAGAGAAGAAGCTCAGAATAAACACACAGAAGGTTGGTGGTCTTTCCGTTTTTTTAAATAACATGTAGACAGCTACAGAAATGACAGAGGACTTAAAAAACTCAGTAGTTTTTCCACAGAAATTTTAACACAGGGATTTTACACATGAAGATCAGTTTAGTCATCGTGGTTGGTGCCACTAAAAACTGTTGTTTTATGTCTTGTGTTGATTTTAAAAGTCAGTTTTGAAGAAAACTTAATATTTGACAGGAAAGATGTCATAAACATGGAGTTTTAAAGCAGTGGATGGATAACAGACAGCAAACTTAAATATGATCTGCATTATGAAAGATAAATTTCCAACAAATCTAACGAGTCATCATCATTGTTAAGGATTAGTCATCATACATTACTTTAAAATGGTTTTAGAAATTTAGACATGAAGCTAAGTGTGATTTTTTTTTTTACTTCAAAGAATCACAAAAAAGTTTGAAAAAAGTAACATTAACCAATCAACTAAACACCGTTCATTTAGAGCTGGTTCTCTGTCCACTTCATGAATGTCAGTTCAGTATTCACACTGTTGTGGTCTTCAGCAACTCTGAGAAAAAGACATTTGGCCAGTAGGTGTTAAAAAAAAACACCTTTTCTTATTTTTTTAAAAAGACGCCAATACTCAACAGTCTTGTTTTTGGTGTAGCCTCTGCACCATTAATAAAAACATGTAACCGTCACAGAAAATACTGCAGTTTGCAGCACCTGTCAAAGTATTCATCCCCTTCAGTTGCCTCGTGGTCATTCTAAATTGTTTTTTTTGAGACAAGAAAATCCAAAAAAAATTCAAAATCTTTCATGTAAAAGTGAAAATTGGGATCTACAAAGTAATGTCAATTAAATATAAAATTGTACCGGAACATTTACAACAACTTGAATTCCATTTAAATCCACCTTGTCCTCAAATACTGAGTGACTGCTCAAGAAAGAGACTAATGAAGGAGGCCACCAAGACACCTGTGACTCCTCTGAAGGAGTTAGAAGAAAGAGACTAATGAAGGAGGCCACCAAGACACCTATGACTCCTCTGAAGGAGTTACAACCTGGAAGAAGGGTCTTTGGTCTGATGAGACCAAAATGGAGCTTTTTAACCATCAGACTAGACACCAAACGCTGCACATCATCACAATCACATCATCCCTACTGTGAAGCACGGTGGTGGCAGCATCATAATATGGGGATGTTTCCCAGCAGCAGGCCTTGGAAGGCTTGTAAAGGTAGAGGCTAAATGACTGCAGTAAAGTTTAGAGAAATCCTGGAGGACAACCTGAAGAGAACTAAGACTTCAGAGAAGATTTGTTTTCTAGAAAGACGACGAGTTGAAGCAAACAGCCAGAGATCCACATATATGGTTTAAAGACAACAAAGTGAACGTTCTGGAGTGGCCGAGTCAGAGTTCATTCACTTATTTTATGTCTGATATTTTTAATTAATTTACATTATTTTGTAGAAATCAGCTTTAACTGGACTTGAATGAGGGTTTCTTTGTACATTTACACTACCAGTCAAAAGTTTGGACACACTTTCTCATTCATTTGAATGTTCTGTATGTCTCAAACAGACTGCTTGATAAAATTTTGAGATTCCATCACTTTGTCATGTCTTTTTTTCTCTTTCAGATATGTCACTAAACTCCTCATCCTCCACTGACCCTCTTTCTGATTACCTCTCTGGCTTCACTGAAGACATGGAGTGCTTCATCTCCAGAGCAGGCTCCTTGATCTTCACCGTGTTCCTCATCCCCAACATCCTCCTTCTCCTCCCTCTCTGCATCTTCATCCTCCATCATGGTCTCCAGCAGTGGAGGAAAAAGTCCTCCACCTCCTCGCCAATGAGTCACTCTGACAGCTTCACCTACCACATGGTCACCATGGAGCTGACTGGCATCTTTGGGGGTGTCCTCATCTTTTCTAGCATCTTCCACAAGCATGTAAACACATTTGTGGTCGGGTACTGTCTTTTCACATGTAACTGGTATGGAGAGATGTTCTTCCATGTCCTGACCTGTGTGGAGCGCTACCTGGCTGTGGTTCATCCCATCATCTACCTGAGCCTGAGAACAGAGAGAGGGATCAGAATCAGGAACATCAGCATCAGCTGTGTCTGGCTGCTTTCCTTTGCACTGACAGGTTGGATGATGTTTGATGAATTCGCCATCGCTGATACCTTTGTCATGATATTATCTTTAGCTGTAGTGTCCTTCTGTAGCGTTTCTGTTCTCTGTGTTCTGATTGGTCCAGGTCCAGGGGAACAGGGTGGGCGCAGGGAGAGGGTTGACCAATCCAAGCAGAGGGCATTCTACACCATTCTGGTCATACTGGGAGTGCTGGTGGTGAGGTTTGCTGGGAGTCTGGCTGAAACTGCAATGTATTTGTGGGATAACAGTACTGACTGTCTGGCACTGATGTTTGAAATCTGTTCTAATTTTCCCAGCAGTCTGGTTTTACCACTGCTGTTTCTACACAGAGCAGAAAAACTGGTGTGTTGTAAGAAAAACGTCCAATAAGCATCAGAGCGATCTGGCTAAAATAAAACCAAATCAGATACAAGGAACGACTACAAATTACTAGTAAACTCTTTCTGATTTATTTCTTCTGAATTTGCTAATGTATAAGCAGATGTATTTTTAAATGCTAGATGTTGGACTTTCTTTACCACTTTATGGGTTTTACCACCAAGTTTAGCCCTTTTCACATCTACACCTTTAAAAGAGTTTTGTCATTTGATCTTTGTGTCTGAAATTTCAGAACGATGATCCCATTGTAGAAAGTGGTACGGTCCTGTTTCTTTCTGTCAGTTTATATAAAAATCTTTGCATCTATTGTGTCCTTGTAAGAACTCATGTTATTAGCACTTCAGTTTTCTGTATAAAGTGCATAAAACCTGCTGTGTTGCATCTGCTTCACTGAATAAAGCTGATTAAACAACAATGAAATGTAGTTTGAATCACATTATTTCCACAACATTACATGGTTTCATAGAAAGATTTTTTTTTGCACGAGTTAAAACAGCAGCACTAACTTCCACTGCAGTTATTGTTTGAAGTTTTAATCTGAGAATTAATTGTTTGGCAAAGACAGTGACGGATTCCAGTTTGGGAGTTCTTAGTCTGTACCGTGAAGAGCAGCTGGTCAACAACAGGGTGGAGGCCGATGTGGAGTAGATTATAGATTTCTGTATCATTGTGTAAGAAAATATTCACCCCAAAAACACAGAATGATAACAGATGGTAAATTTTAGGGAAAAAAAAATTGAACCCCCATATAAAGTTGAGCTTACGAATGATGAAACAACCAAAACATTGCATCCATTCACAGTCCTCAGTAATCACAATTGAGTTCACCAAACAGTTTCAAGGATTAAAATGTCTTTGGTCACCCACAACTGGCCGGACATGCCAATCAAACCCACACCCCTGGGAAAACAAAACAAAACAAAAAAAATATTGAGTGGGCTCAGAAAATTCTGCCAACCTTTTATAATGAATGTTCAACAAGACGGTCCAAGGCGATGGTCGATCCCAGTGTGATGGAGATGGAGCTGTGGACGTGGGTGGACTTCAACACAAAGTAGCAGATGGATGAAGATCCCACTGAAGTCCCACTGAAGAGAATCCTTGAAAAAAACCAGCCTACACGGATGTGCAGGGCAATTACTCATACCAGCCCATCAGAAAGTCGCCATTCTGCCAGTCCTTTCTTAGCTCTTAACAGGCTGTACACATAACAATACAACTTCTCCAAAATCATAAATGAACAACATAACATTTGGAATTTCAATACATTCTTCCCTCAGCCTACAGCCGGTAATGCAGCACATTTTACAGTTTAACCCAGAGGTGTCAAACATGCAGCCCGCGGGACAAAAACGGCCCACTAGAGGGTCCAGTCCAGCCCGCAGGACAACTTTGTAAAGTGTAAAAATTCCAGAGAAGACATTAACTGCAGATTGTAAATTTGTAAAACTATAAATCTAAAATAATTCCTAGATTATGACAAGTTGTTTTGATCATAAAGTAAAATACTAGATTGTTCACTGTTGTTTTGTCATTTTGTGTTTCATTTCTGTCATATTTTGTCTTGTTTTTGTCTTGTTTTTTGTCTGATTTTTGTTGTTTATCTAGTTTTTGTCGTTTTCTCATTTTTGTGTTTCCTTTCTGTCTTGCTTTTTGGTCTTACTTTTGTCATTTTGTGTTTTGCTTTAATCATTGTTTCTGTGTATTGTTTTTTTGGTCATTTTGTGTGTTTTTTTGTCTTCCTTGTGTTGTTTGTCTATTTTTTTGTCATTTTGCTTCTCGCTTTTGACATTTTTTGTCTAATTTCTGTCATTTGTCAATTTTTTTGTCGCTTTGTAGCCTTTTTGTCAAATTTTTTGTCTTTTTGTTTTGTTTCTTGTCTTTTGTCTGATTTTTTTGTCATTTTGTGTGTCTCGTTTTGTTGTTTTCTGTCTCATTTTTGCGATACTTTGTCTTGTTTTTGTATTTTTTTTGTCTGACTTTTGTCGTTTTGATCATAAAATAAAATACTACATCATTCAGTTCCAGATAGCTGTGACTAAATGTTGTGTTCCTTTGTCGACACTCTGTGATCTGGAAGTTGTAATGTGGAAATGATAAACTGAGGCTGAATGTTGTTGAAATTGAACTTATTTTTCTTAAGAAATTTCAGGTCGTTCATAATGTTTTGTAAAAAGATAATTCCTGAAATGGGAACATTTTTGGACTAAAACAAAGGAAAAATGTGGAGTTGTTCTTTATCGGTTATTATGCTGTGATTTTACTGGTCCGGCCCATTTCAGATGAAATGGGGCTGAATGTGGCCCCTGAACTAAAATGAGTTTGACAGCCCTGGTTTAACCCATTACTAGCACTCAGTAACTCACAGTCTAGCTGCATGAAATGTACCCTAGCATTTGCACATATGCTAAGTAGTCAGCGCCCAGCGGTGATCCTTCATTTTATACAGTAAATTACTCAAGTAGTGACCACATACAATTCAGTAAACACATAAAACAGCTAACAAATGTTAATGGAAAATCGTGTAATTCCTCAAAGTTGTCCCGGGTTATTTTTAGACAGATTACGGGGCTCATATTTCATGTTTTTAGCTTCACTTTGCTAGTGTTAGCATGCTAAGGTAAAACCTTGAAGAGCAGCCATTACTCACCGGAAAATCGATTTCTATGTGGTTCAAAGAAGTTTGATGCTTCTCGTCTACTTCCGCACTTCTGTGGCGGACCTTAGTATCAAAATACCTCATTTACAGTTTGTTTGCTCCAGCTTGATTGTGGCATCCATACCGGACTGGGTGAAGGCAAGACAAAGAAAAGATGGCGTATCTCGGTAAGATGGCGACCCCGAGCACTTTTCCGCACACTAAAAACCCTGTCAAACTCAATGTTAGGGACAGCAGCGACCTTCTGCTACCACCCTGTGGCCGATTTAAGGTACTACATCTCCTGAGAGAAAAGGCAAATGAAGCAATAGTATGTGTCTGCAGAGCCGGAGGCTGCACCGAGAGGGCTGTTTGTTTTATGACGTTTTATTTGTTTAACGTTATAAACATTTATATTTATGCATGTTTAACGTGATAAAAATTTATATTTATGCATGTTTAACGTAAACATTTTTATTTATGCATGTTTAACGTTGTAAACATTTTTATTTATGCATGTTTAACGTTGTAAACATTTATATTTATGCATTTTAAACGTAAACATTTTTATTTATGCATGTTTAACGTTGTAAACATTTACTGTTTTTGCCAGTAGGACAAATCCACCGCTACAGAGCACAAATGTTTCTAAAACTGTAACTGTGAATTATAACTACTTTTTGAAGAATTTTTAAAAAGTTTGAAGACATTTTAAAGTCATTTGGACCCATTTTTAGTAAATCATAGATCAGAACAATCCTGTTGTCTGCGGAGATTCTCAGTCATCCAGGTCACGTTAATCGAACAAGCTTCAATCGAAATCAGCTGGACTTCTCTTCATCTTGGATGAGAAGTGGAACGCCTTCAAGAACCTACCAGAGAAGTCCAGTTGAACAATCCTGTTGTTTTTCTACACAACCTTTTAATGCTCCATACTGATAAGTATGCTGACTGTCATATCCCACACAGAAGGCTACAAGTCAGTGTGGACACCTTTAAATATGTTTCTCACATTAAGAACAAACTAGAATTCAAAACAAATATGACAAGTTTAAGGAAAAGCTGCAAAAACTGCAGACCAAGAACTGCAGAGCTGATGCTCTTATTTTGAAGGTCTCGTTTGGTTGTTCTTACAGCTGAAGCTCAGACTGCAGACAGAAGAGCAGCTGACAGCTGGTCTGTGAAGCGACTGTTGAAGGTTTCTGTCGAGTTTCATCTTCAGATGTTTTTTGCTTAAATTTAAGGTGAGAACATGACGCAGTGTTTGTGATGACATCAGTGAGTTAAAACAGGGCGTGACTTCATGATAGTCTGTGGAGGGAGGAGGAGAACTGGACAGAATTATTTTATTGTCTTTGTACAGTTACAACAAAACAAGCAGCGATCCTGTCAGTAAATTCACATTTTAAAGCTGCTTTACTCTCCTTTATATGCCGCTTTACAGGGGCGGATCTACTGGGGTGGCAACCCCAGTTCTGAACGATCTAATTCAAAAAATATATGTATATAAAAAGTTGTGGCCGGCTGGAAAGAGCGGAAGTCCAGAGAGGACGAATAACGAGCGAAACTCCGATGTCCAAGTGTCTGTGAATGCACCATGCTGGGTTGTCCTGTACAGTCTGCTGCTCCCGCCCTGAGGAGGGGCTGTCCTCACTTCACCTCATTCATTTAAAATGTTGGCTGCAGACCCGGAAGCTGCACATTTAGTGCATTATTAAAGACAGCTGCCACCATAGATGACCACTAAAGTGCACAATAAATGCACAACTTACGGTTCTAAAGGACGATCTCACTCAAAATATACTTAGAATTTGAAAGGTTTATTTAAGGATTATTCCACTTTTATTTTGGCCCCAGTAAGTTTGTCTACAGAGCTGGAGACTGAACTTTCAGGACCACACCGAGTATTCCACACAAAGTACTACTTCATGTCCTACCTAAGATTTTAAAGGTTTAATTCACCCAAATAATACTTATTACAATATCGTAACTTGGTTGCTAAGACTTGCTTTTGGACAAATTGTCTAATTATCAGATAAAATAATAACAAAATCATCTGTAATGGCTACACACGGACAACTCTGGGGACAGATATTTATATTTATCTTATACAATAACATTAAATGAAAATCAAAGCTAAACACATCAAGGTAAATTAACTCTGTGACTCCAGCTGTGAAAGCTCTGATCTCATTACCTCCTGATAGACACACAGAGACAGACATTGACACGAATAGGCAGATATAGCTCTGATACATCCCATAAACTGTCCATATTTCCCTTTCTTACTTTGGTAAAGTATATTTTATTTGTAGTATTTCATGCCACTGTACTCCTGTCTGAAGTGAGCACCACCTCCAGACTGAATTGTCTTCCTTCTTTCTTCAACTCTTTCTAGCTCTCTATAAAATTCCTCCACTTCACTGAAATAGTAGACAGATGACATAATCACTGCAGGGTTCACAGAAATACTGCTACCTCTTATAGTACACCTTTACCTTTATGGAGCTCATTAACAACAGCAGCAGAGGAATCCAGCATTAATACACCTCTGATTTAAACTGGGACCAGTTCAGACACCTGGAACTTTATTAACATCATTAAAACTGCAAAGCCATTAAACATTCACACTGAAGGTTGTTGCTGCTTTATGTAGTGAGATCATTTCATGTTTCTATCATCTGATGAAGGATTAATTAATTTGCTGGCTGGAGTTAATTATCATCATCTGGAGCTGGACTGATAAAATCTGGCTCTGACTCAATGAAACAAATCAGCAAACAAGCCAAGTTGGTTTTACAGCAGCTGTGACTATACAAAAGTGGTTGTTCAAACATAATTTGTTTCTCAGTTTAGCAGGTTCACAACAGCAGAAATGTTTAAAATGTTTTATAACGGTACTATCCAATATAACTAATAAAGCGAGAACTCACGTCGTGGCCATCTTCCATCATGAAGATAAATTCTGCTACTTCGTTTGGCATCATCATGACTTACTTTTTTGATCAGTGAGGTTTGAATAAATGTGAAGCTAAAGCACATCTAACAGACTCACTAATGACTTGAAGCAGTGAACATGATGTGAGGAACAGAGTCTGTGTTGACTGGTGTCAGAAACATGAACCCCAGAAACTCCCACTGACATCCTGCCTCAGGATCAGACAGCTGATGCTGCCCCCTGGTGGAGAGTTGCAGCACCAACACTGAAGCTGGAACTCCTCTCAGTTTGTACAGCATCATTATTATAATCTGGTCATTCCAGCTGTACATTTTATTAACATACGTCTGACTCTGCAGAATAATGCTGGAAGTCGGCTGCATTTGCTGCAAACTGTATGAGTTGTTTCTACTAATTTTCTGTAAATGTGATGAGATAGAAATTACACTGACCAGGACAAGATTATCTGCAGGAAAAGAAACTTTCCACCAACATCTTTCAGATCATTAATTGTGTCTCCAGCAGGTTTGTGCTGCTCAGTCATGGATCCAGATCTCACCATCATCCATCATGCTGCAGGAAACACCATTTTAGGATGAAAAGTGTTTGAGTCTGACTCCAATTTCACATCAGTGACAGCACAGATCTCTGAAGAAACAGGATGAGTGTTTGGGAAACACATCTCAGTGGTCGACACTCCAGGAATCTGAGACAGCGAGGACACTACAGAGGACATTAAGAACTACTGTCAGCATCTACTGAAGTCCAACAAACCATGTCTGTTCCTGGTGGTTCTCAGCATCAGGAGGTTCACTCTGGAGGATCAGAAGGCTGTAAACACAGCTCTGAAGGTGATGCTGGGGTTTAAAAAGAGTTTCCTGCTCTTCACAAATAGAGATAAACTAAAGGGTAGATCATTGACAGATTTAATCTTTGCAGAGAAAGAAGGTAAACTCCCAGATGTAGAGAGGATGTTTTCAGAGGCATCTCACCTCTTCAACAATGAGGATAGAGATCAGGAACAAGTCCGAGATCTGCTGCTGAAGACCAGAAACCTTGGAGACCAACAACTACTGGACCCAGCAGGTAAACTGTGATGGAGCTCCTCAACATTGATTAGAAACCCCATGACTCTGGGTGACGTCAGCCAGTGACTGAAGCTGGTCATTATTTCTAAATCAGATGGTTGAAGAAACTTGTAAAAGTAACACCAGGAGAGAGCAGCTTAGAAAGTCAGATTAAAACATGCTGCATTAAAACTAACAATGATAATAAACTACATACTTCACTGTGCTGCTTCACATATTTTAGGCAACAAAACCTTAAATTACTGTCTACTGACATTTCAGTACCACAACCTGTTCAATAATTTGTATTTAATCTGCTCTGTCTTCCAGCTGGTTTGGAGGTTCAGAGGAGGATTGTTCTTCTTGGTCTACCTGGAGTTGGGAAGAGTGCTTCAGGAAACACCATCCTGGGATCTGAGAGCTTTAAATCAGCCTGTAACTTTAACTCAGTCAGTACAGTGTGTGTCTCTGAATCAGAATCAGTGGACGGTCAGCTGCTCCAAGTGGTCGACACTCCAGGATTCACTGAAGAAGTTCTGAATCCTGAGCAGCTTTACAAAGAGATCATGAAGACGTTAGTGGAGGCCAGTCCAGGACCACATGTCTTTGTTATTGTGGTCAGAATAGGAAACATCTCTGCAGCAGACCAGAGACTGTTTGAGTTACTGCCCAAACTGTTTGGAGGAGATGCCTCTAAGTACACCATGGTGCTCTTCACTCATGGAGATGAACTGAGAGGTAGCTCCATGGATCAGCTGATCCAGTCCAACAGCTGTGTGTCTGATCTGGTGTCCATGTGTGATGGGAGGTACTGTGTATTTGACAACACTCAGAGAGGAAGGAGGCTGCAGGTCACAGAGCTGCTGAATAAAATAGATGAGATGGTTGCAGCTAACGGAGGAGAACACTGCACCTCTGACATGTTCAGGATGGCTGAGACCTTCATCAGAGAGGAAAAGAACCGAGCAGCTCCGTCAGCTGATAGTAACCATCCAGGTCAGTCAGGTGGAGGCAGAGAGAAACCAGATAAGAATTCAGCGTGGGAAAGAATAATACCTTATGGAATAGGTTTTGGGGTGGCAGGTGGAGTGGCAGGTTGGGTTGCAGGTGTATTGACAGACAAAATGTTAGTTGGGGTGGTAATTGGGATGGTAATTGGGGTGGCAGGTGGAGTGGCAGGTGGGTTTGCAGGTGGGGTTGTAGGTGGGTTTGCAGGTGGGGTGGTAGGTGGCGTGGCAGGTGGAGTGGTAGGTGGGGTGGCAGGTGGCATGGCAGGTGGTATGGCAGGTGGGCTGGTAGGTGGGGTGGCAGGTGGGGTGGCAGGTAGGATGGCAGGTGGGGTGGCAGATAGGATGGCACATGAGGTGGGTGGTGGGGTGGCAGGTGGCGTGGCAGGTGGGGTGGCAGGTGGTGTAGCAGGTGCGGTGGCAGTTGGGTTGCCACATGAGGCTGTAGGTTGGGTGGCAGGTGGGGTAACAGGTTTGGTGGCAGGCGGGGCGGTAGGTGGGATTGTAGGTGGGGTGGTAGGTGGAGTGGTACTGACATTCACCGCCCAGGTCAGTGAGGTGGAGCCAGAGCGAAACCAGATATAAATTCAGCATGGGAAAGAATATTACCTCATGTAATAGGCTTTGGAGTGGCAGGTTGGGTTGTAGGTGTATTGATAGGCAAAATGGTAGTTGGGGTGGAAGTGGTAGGTGGAGGGGTACTTGCAGGTGAAAGTGTAGTTAATTCATTCCGTAAGAGAAAATCAAATCAACAGTCTGACATGAGCAGCAGAGTTTCAGAAGATGAACAGTTGTCGTTACGGACACAAAGCAGAGAGGAAGGAGGCGTCACTCAGGCCTTGTCCACACGTAGCCGGGTATCTCACAAAACGAAGATATTTTTCTACGATTCGGCCTATCATCCACACGAAAACGCAGATTTACGTCATCAAAAAGGATTCTTTTTAAAAAACTCCGACCAAAGTGAAGATTTGCGAATTCTCCGTTTTATGCGTCTGCATGTGGACATCAGTAACCGGGGTTTTGCGTTTCGAAACGTCACCACCTGCGACAAAATATGTTCTTACGTCACATATGCGACCTGTGTTTACATTCGCTAACAGTATGGAGGCTCTCACAAGGTTTTGGGCGCTGTTTCTTGGACAGGCGTTTTTACTTGCTTGTTTTTACAAGCCCAGATACTGCTCCACATTCAACAACACAGGCGAAGGACGACGTTAAGGAGGTTATTCTCCACCACCTTGCTAGGATTTGGGGAACTACTGCCACCTAAAGGTCCGGCATGCTTATGAATGTGCTGAAAAACGCACTTATGCGGTTAGGTGTGGATGAAGTTTTTTTCTAAAAACAAGGTGGTGTGTACGTAAGTTTTTTTCTAGATGGAGGGGGGCAGGATATTCAGTTTTACAAAAACCTGGCTACGTGTGGACAAGGCCTTAGTGAGGAACCCTGACACGAACATGATGTTTTACTGTTACTTCAGCTGGAAAACATCGAAACTATGCAGAGTTTGGAAACACAGCAGCAGCATCCATCTGATGGAGATGCACCATGATGTCATGTTGTCACCTGGTTCCCTTTGTCCGATCAAATATCTTCAGATTTCAGCCAATCAGAGCCTGTTATGTCACCACCTGTTGTTTTTTTTCCCCCAGATGATTGATTTTAATGGTTGAATGTTGTAGCTTGTGATCATGATAAAGTCTGGATGGTCACTATGACCAGCTCACTGTTCTACTGTCTGATCTTACAGCTGGTCTTCAATAGTCTCAGAGTATTTTCCTCCTCATGTTCAGCTGCTTTGCTCAATGATGTTAAGCTTTGAATCATGCTTTTGAATTTTTGTTGTTGCACATTTTTCTTTGTGTATTTGAACAGTGCTGTTTAATGGCAAATTTAAATGAAGTGTATTCAATCAAAAGTGCTTCTCAGTTTAATGTGATACTTCAGTGATGATGAATGACTCTGTTGATGTCAGACTGGTAAACATTTCACATCCTGTAAATGCTGCTGAAGTTTGTTTTAATGATGAAAGGCCAACTATCATTACTCCAGATAGGAAGACTAAAGCAAACAGCTCTTAATTACAGAATGCAACAGGACATTTTATAACTTTTCTCCTTCAGTCTGTTAAAGTGGCACCAATCTGTTAGACAAAGTTCATTGCTAATGTTCCTCATAGTTTAGTTCAGAGATAGCAGCAAAAGTCAAATCTAACTCAGTCCAAGATTCAGGACTTTCACAGAAACATGAGCAGGGCACTCATTCAGACATAAAACCGGCACGTTCAACATCAGATGTATCATAGTTGCAACGGTAAAAACTACGATCAGATTGAACGTCACGGTTCAGGATTAGACCCAAGCGCAGACACTAATCTTGAGGGCGATGAGACCAGAGGTTTGATGCAACAGTATTTTAAAGAATATGAGCTGAAATAAGGGTGCAGACATAAGAGCACAAAGTAACTCAGGTAAGTAAAGTAGGTGAGGGGAAAGAACTAAGCAAGAGAAACTAAATGAAGACCAGTTAATTAAAGTGGCTGAACATGAACTCACAGAATACACAGGGTTAACGCTAAATACAAAAAACCAAGACACAAACGAAAGAGTCCTAGGTTGAAACAAAAGACGGAGGGGGAGCCCTCGACTTACATCGGAGGTCTGATTCTACGGATCGACGCAAGTCGATTTTCACCCTAACTCCGGTGAAAATGTAAACAAAGTTGTTATGTGCATCACGATATCGATCAGTTCTTGGGAAAAGCCATGAATATCAATGACTTTCATGCATGCATGAGTCATTTTACAAGCTACATGTTAGCAAATGTCGCACAATCCAAGGTGGCATACAATCAGCGTCTGTAAAGAAAGCCATTGTTTAGCACTGCATGACGATGTAGCCGCTCACCAACTCGTTTCAAGAAACCAGTTCTGCTATAACGACAAAACTCCGTTGGTTGAGGACGTCATAAACCGAGGACCCCCTGTACAGAAAAACCGGCAGGTGAGGCAGCCTCTGCTCAGGTGTGTTCACTTACTGCTGATCAGACAGCAGCTCATTAAGACAGGCAGAGGAGGAGCAGAGTCCACAGAAAATCAGGGGCTGGGATCCGGACATTGGAGAAAACATTGGGAAAAACATGATTTACTGTCATAGTTAATGAGAGAACCCAAACACAGACTGCTCATGTTTAGTGTTCTTGGTTTTCAGTTTCCATCGTTCACTTCACCTGTAGTTTGTTTGCCTGCTCACCTTCCCTACTCACCCTCTGGTTAGTTTGGTTTATTTGTTTTACATCCCTGTATATAGTCGAACACCTTGATATTTTTCTAGTTCACCGTGACAACAATTTTTTCTTTCTTTGATGATAAAACAAATAGCTGACAGATTTATATAAATGAAGATGAAGAGGTTCAACCAGACATGACTTAATTTCTAAGGTTTAGAAGCCATGAAAGAAATAAATCATGATGAAGACGTCATTTATAGACAGCTGAAGTTTGAAGAACTGAATTAGTTTTTGGAATCTTCAAGGGTCTTGTATTCAAATCAGTCAGTCCTCCATTCGTGTTGTTGTGTGTTGATTCACACAAGTTTTAATTGTTGTTTGTGTAAATTTGTAGTGATCAAAACTGTCCACTAGATGCCAGCATTAGATTTTAACATTAACTCACCACTGACTGAACCTCAATTCAACTTTATTATGAATAAATATGTCAGGAAATGTCAATAAATTTCAATTAAACTGCTGTAGTTTTACTGGTCAAACTATGATACATCCCATAATACTGAACACTGCTGGCTCCATGTCTGAATGAATGCCCTGCTCTCTTTTCTGTGAAAGTCTTAATCTGACTAGATCGGACTGAGTAAGATTCTAAACTTTAACAACTATGTATTTTAATTTTTCACAATTTAAACTGATAGATTTCATTCTTCTGAACTACTTCATGTCCAACCATCTTCTGTGAGGTGAACTGATCTACAAAAGAACTGCAACAACACTGAATATAGAATACCCCCACACAGGATCATCTCAACACAAAAGAAGCAAAATGATGAAGAACTGAGTCAATGGATGAGCTGAGAAATAAGTTCAGCCGCTTCACTCTCAGTCTGACTTACCAGAGTTTACCGTGAAACTCCAAGAGAGACAGACTACTGATCATCACATGAGGGGAGCAAACACAACAAAACTTCACCACAATTCAGGGCGATAACAACAAAACAGTCCCAAGTAAAGATTAGACAGTTTTATTTTGACTATCAGCATATATCTGGAGTAATGATGGTTCTACTTTCATTAATAGAACAAACTTCAGCAGAGTTTTTACAGGATGTGAAACATTTAAAAGTCTGATATCAGCAGTCATTAATCATCAATGAAGTATCGCATTAAACTGAAAGGCACTTTTGATTTAAATTTGCCATTAAACAATAATGTTCAAACACACAAAGAAAAAAGTACAACAATAAGAATGCAAAAGCATGATTCAAAGTTTAACATCATTGAGCAAAGCAGCTGAATGTGAGGAGGAAAATACTCTGAGACTATTGACGACCAGCTGTAAGATCAGACAGTAGAACAGTGAGCTGGTCATAATACAATACAATACAAAAACTTTATTTATACCTGAAGGAAAATTCTATTGTCAGGAAGTCTCATCTGTTTACTTTGGAATTATACAGTCTCATTACTGATGGTATGAAAGATTTTCTAAATCTTTCTGTCCTGCAGCGCAGAGATAGGAACCGTCCACCAGTTGTTTAAACCAATGACAGTACTATTTATTTATTATAACACAGTACAACAGCTAAAACTAATCTTGTCACGTTTGTGAGCTTCAGATCACATTTATTACAGCCATAATTACATATGGGCTACATAACGCTACATTGTGTTAGCTAATGGTGTTGAAAGGCTCATAGATGATTAGAAAACCCTTGTGCGGTTATGTTAGCACATGGAGAAAAGTGGGAGTTTTCATGGAAAACATGCAATTATGTGGATAAGCCCAAACTGTTGAACAGTAGCGTGCATATTCATGTAATTCAGGACTCCTGATGGTTTAAAACATAAGTAATTGAGGACAAATCATGAAGTGAACACTTCTGACTAAAATCCATTGTTTCCAGTTAGTTAGAAAGTTGATTTTAAGTAGAATTTGATTGTATTGTTTATTTTTTCATTTGATATGAACCTGATGGCTGCTTGAAGCATTTCTGAAAACGGTATTTTATCATAAATGGTTGTATTGCAGTTATTTTTAATTCATCCTTGTACATTTGACTAAGTTATTGAACTGTTTCTCAATGTTGGTCTGGTGTAGTTTGTCTTTTATCTATTGTATTCGGTTCTTTTACATTTACTTAGTACTTATCTTCAGCAGCTTTAAACCTTTGATTTAAAAAGACGTCATATAAGTAAAATTATCACCATTTACAAAGTAGTCAACACTTGATAGATTATCAGTGAAAGAAAGCTGCTTTACCCTTAATGCAATAATTGAACATGAACTGGATTTGAGTTCTGTAAAAGTTCACTCATCTGTAATATAGAATATATATGTAATTGTTTCATTTTTCTATAAAACAGCAGGAATATGGGTCTGAAATAACCTTTAACCCTCCTGTTGTCTTCATTTACGGGCAACAAAAAATATGGTGTCTTTGTGGGAAAAAAATCCAAAAATTCGGCCAAAAAATGGCCCAAATCTGTGAAAAATTGCAAAACCTTCAGGAAGAAAATTTCAATAATTTCTTACAAGTGTCCCGTAAAAGTTTTATTTCAAAAAAATCCCCCAAATGTTGCAAGAAAATTCATGTAAATATGTTCAAAACATGAGTAAAAATCTGCCCCAAAAATGTTGAAAATGTGGACATCAGAAGGTTCACTGTGAAAATATATGTTGTTCCACACCGTCAAACTTTTAAATGGGTCAATTTGGACCCGCAGGACGACACGAGGGTTAATAGGCGATATATTAAATTTAAACTAATTACATGAAGTGTCTTGAGAGAAACAGTAAATAAAGCTGCATTAAATCATCAGTAATCAGTAGTCCACTGCAGTTACTGACCAGGAAGCTGAATAAACCCTTCTGTAAACTGCATCATGTACATGAGTTCAGTACAAACAGCTTCCAGATGTGTTGGTTCTTACAGGAAGCAGCAGGAACTCACCCAGCCATATGGAGTTGTGAAATATTCCGTTCTTGAAGCCCCATGAGTGAATCTCGGTCAGCAGGACGCTCAGAGTCCAGATCAGAGAGAAGATCAGCATCCTGCAGCCGGCCGAAGCTTTCAGGAGATCAGAGCTGCTGCTGCTTTAAATACTGGCTGAAGGGGAGGAGCCAGGACCTGAAACACCAACCTCCAACCGCTAGTGTCCTATTACTGCTGCAAGAGATACAGTCTAAAAAAGTAGCTCTGAGCTCAACAAAACAGTTAGTAGACAAGTAGTAGTGAGATTATGTTCAAACAATAAAGTACACAAAGTTACCGGAATCAACCTGTGGTCAGTACTTATCAATTACTGAAACATTGGCAGCATAAACACAAGTCGATTAAGATGGAAATGAGTAAAGGGGCACCATGACAAAGATTTATGTGGAAGTTAATGACCCCCGACCAGAGTTCTTATGTCAATCAAGTTAGAATGCAGGAAGTCCTTGACTTACACTGGAGTTCAGTTCCTACAGCTCTACATATCTTGTTTGTTGGTTTTATGGTATCAGTTAGTTCACCAGAAAAGTCATGAATACCAATGGTTTGCATGCATGTATGAATGATGTATGAGAAGATAACAGAATATACTGCACTGTATTTACACTAAGAGCATTTTGTTCTATTTAATTTCATTTCCATGGAGATGGCATACCTTTACTTCTCAGCGCCAGAAGAGTGTGAGTTACGCTGTGAGCCATAATGAAATACAAAAAGTTAGTGAATGTAGCACAGTCCAAGGTGTAGTCCAACCAGAGAATGTCAACAAATCCGTGTGATAGCATGGTGACGACGTATTCATCCACTCTGCTCATCATGTAGTTCCAGTAACCATCCATCCATCCATTATCTACACACTGCTTAATCCTCACTAGGGTCGCGGGGGGGTGGAGCCTATCCCAGCTGACTCGGGCGAAGGCAGGGGACACCCTAGACAGGTCACCAGTCTGTCGCAGGGCTACATACAAAGACACACAATCACTGTCACATTCACACCTACGGGCAATTTAGAATAATCAATTAACCTCAGCATGTTTTTGGACTGTGGGAGGAAGCCGGAGTACCCGGAGAAAACCCACGCATGCACAGGGAGAACATGCAAACTCCATGCAGAAAGATCCCGGGAAAGCCGGGACGCGAACCAGGGATCTTCTCGTTGCAAGGCGAAAGTGCTAACCACTACGCCACTGTGCAGCCCGTTCCAGTAACCAGTTCAGACATAACAATGAAACGCCATAGGTCCAAAGACCCCCAGTGAACTGAGAAATACAGCATGTTTATATCCCAGCGACTTGTTTATGTGGGTGGATGCCAATCAAAGCTGTGACTTTACTGTGTCCTGATAGTGAAGGTGTTCAAATAGTCATGAGTAGCCCTGAGCCCAGTTCTTAGATGATTAGTTAGAAGAAAGAAGTAGTTCCAACTAGGAGAACATTAGGAATGTGTAGATGTGGACAGAATCAGTGTATATGTATAGTGTGCCGATACAGTGTTACTGCATCAAGCAAAGCCCATACATTGTAGCTCAGCTATAAGCCGTGGTTGTTCCAGCAGATGGAGTGGAGTCCTGTAGAATCCTGTAGAGATCAGAGGAGGAGTCACAGAGACAGCAATTAAAGCAGAGGCCATTGTGGGTGGGTACTAGCAATGGGCACCAGCACAAAGAAGAATGAGGGAACAGAATACCTGTTTGACGAACGCACGACCAGGCGGTCGTGCGTTCGGCGGAGAAATTTGCACTTTTTCTCCTTTGTCTCTTACATCTGTGTTTCCCTAGTGAAACTCCTGCTGCCCACATTGTCTACCCTTTTGCTACATTTTCCGAAATTTTTCCATGACCACAGACATATTTCTCTTACCAGCATTACAGTAAATTATTTTTGTGATGATTCTTACAGACAATATTAGTTTCACTGGTATTTCTGGAATCACTTTTGATATTTTCGAGATGTTTTGGACAGATCTTGACTCACTTTTTGACATTATTCACAAACATTTTCTTGCCACATTTGTGGGCTTCTTTTCTACTAACACTTTTACGGGTACTTCTTACCAAATTACAGGACTTTTCTTCCTATAGTTTCTGCATATTTTCCTACATTGGGGAATGATTTCTGCTGACTTTTGGACTTTTCATTTCTCACAAGGAAACAACTTCTTTTGGTGCCCATACATACAGACACCAGGAGGATTAAGACGAATTGATTTTATGTCTTGTTTTAGTAATTTTTGGCTGGTTCTGTTGTTTTGTGTCTTTTGGTATTGCCATTGTTTTGCCATTCTGTGTCATTTTGACTCTCTTTTCGGTTGTTTCTTTTTTCAGCTGTTTTGTGTCACTCTAGGTCTTGTTTGTTTCATGTTGTGTCTGGTTTCCATCATATTGTTCCACCAGATGGAACCTCTTACTGTTTCATACTGTGGAGATCAGAGGAGGGTAGTTTCATGTTGAAAAGCACAGTGCATTATGGGAGTTTAGTTAGTAAAGGGGCACCATGACAAAGACTTCTGTGGCGGTTAATGACCTCCGTCCAGAACATGTGTGAAATCAAGCTGGAATTAAAAAAGAAAAAAATACAGTATATTCATATCCCAGTGGCTTGTTTTTGTGTCTGGATGTCAATCAACATTGTGTCTTTAGTTTCTACTGCCCATAGATTATTCTAATTTCTCGTGTTTTATCTGCATCTGGTCCAGACTTTAACTGTATGAAAGACATTCCTGTTTACTGATAAAAACAATCTCAAGAACACATCATATTCTTTAAAAACCTAATGTCAGATAATGAAGCAGCTGCTTATTCTTAATCTGAAGCAAACTAGCCATTAGCAGGAGTTATGCTAATGTGCTATATGACGACGTAAATAACAAATGAGGGATTCCTACGCTTTACAAAGCACTTTCCACATTGTCAGACCTTTACAATGCACTTAAAGCAGCTTTCTAACAGACTGAAGGACAGAATGAGAGTTTTTGCTCTCTAACAGTGGAAATTAAATACAGTGCTCAGCTCAGATCCCCTGCAGACAGTTGCTCAACATCTCAGGCCACAGGAGGCTCTGAATGAAAGGATCAGTGGCCAGCAGCATCTGGGAGGGCCTCCACATGTTTTCTCCTTCATGGAGACACGGCTTTCCTCAGCAGTTTGGAAACACATCATGTGAATTTCTCAACTGGAGACTTTGGACAAAACAGAATTTCCTCAGACTTTAATGAGCAGTCCAGCATTACTCTACTCACACAAAGGACTTCCTCTGGACGGTTTTATTTTTTGTGTGGA